>ML803366.1:106402-117377 GCA_009831015.1 Picea engelmannii
AATGCATGTTCATGACGATGTTTAAATTGCACTGCTTTTATTTTGTAGGGTTATTACACTTATGGTAATAATTGGGAGGAAGGGCAAGTTATTATGGAGGTTGTAAATGCTCATGGGTTACCCCTAGGGTATGATACCATTGCACAATATGGCATTTATTAGTAAAATGCAATGCGTCGTGCGTACTGTTGTCCCGGTCTCGTAGTACTTGGTGTTTTGTATTGCGTAGGCTGTCCGTGTCAGGCGGGATGTAGACTCCTCTTGTAGCTTAGTATTTGTGTCTGTGTGTAATCCAGTGGAAGGAATCAAGTGTCGTATCAAGAGTCTCGGGCTGTTTAAAGGCACAGTTCCACTCTTGCGACACCTTCTGAGCCGTATCAGTAGTCTCGGGCTGTTTAAAGGCACAGTTCCACTACTGTGACTCTACTGTCAGATTCCTTCATCCTGTGACAGTACTGTGCCCAACCCCTGGTGTATGTCTCTTCCTATAGCCGTTAGTTGCCCGCCTCCTATTTGGCGGCATGTGCTTTTTGTTGTCTCTATGATATGTCGGGTCGTCTTGATTGTGTTCGTCTTACTTGCGTCTTGTTGGTTCGAGTGTTGACTTAGAGTCGAGGGTGTTGTTCTTCTACACGCGCACACACTTAACCTTCAAAAAAAAAAATCTCACCGATTGACTGAGTAGGTGTCCTTAGATAGGAGGGTTGTTACAGTTTTCTACAACAATTTCATTTGATAATCAAGTACAAGAATGATACAAGTAACAAGGTAGCTGATATGCTTTCTAGACCTCCTAATGTTGCTTCTATTATTTTGAAGAATACTTCTTTATATCATGATAGCTATGTAGAACAACATGCCATCGATGAAGATTTTAAAGAAGTATATGAGAAGCTAACCCATGGTGCACAGGTACAGAACTATTGTCTGCAGGGAAAAATACTCTACCATCTTGGAAATATATGTATTCCTACAAGTGAATGAGTCCATGTAATACGAGAAGCACACACTTCTCTTCTGTCTGGGAATTTTGGTGTAGGAAAAACTATGGCTAATTTGTAGAGGTTTTGTTACTGGCCTCAAATGAAAGAAATTGTAACTAAATCTGTAAAGGGGTGTCTGATTTGTTCTACTTGTAAGTCCACTAATAAAAAAATGGGGCTATACTGAACACTTCTTGTTCCATCCCATCCATGGGAAAGAATTTCCATGTATTTTGTAGGGGGTTTACCAATGACCAAAGGGGATCATGACTATTTGTATGTTGTAGTGGACTAGCTTTTGGAGAGTTATGGATACCAAATTGAAGAGGAGCATTATTTTCCATCCACAGACTGATGGACAGATAGAGGTGATAAACAAAAAAATGGTACTTTTACTTCGAGGCTAATGCAACAAGCATCCCAAGTTATGTGATGAACATATATCCTATGTACAACATGATTATAATTGAGATTTACATTCATACACTCAGAGTTCACCTTTTGAGACATGTTTTGGATATATAACCAAGGTTCCTTTGAACTTAATGTATGGAAGAGATGTTGATGTGAATGAAGAACAAACAGAAGACAGATCCCACAAGTTCATCCAGAGGATCCAATAGATACACCAGGAAGTAAGGGAACAATTGGAGAAAAGTCAAGAACAATATAAAGCTCAACATGAAAAGCATAGGGTTGATCATCAGTTCCAGGTTGGAGACTGGTTATGACTTCACATCAACAAGGAATGATTGAAGGGTGAAGGAAAGAAACTCAAACACATCTAATATGGACTCTTCACCATCTTGTAGGAAAGAATAACTAATCCTTTTTGTTTGGATACTTCCACCATATATGCAGAGTTACTCTATTGTGAACATAGAGAACTTGAAACTTTTTTAGCCTCCCATGATCATGAATTGGGATGAGGAAGTTTCAATACCTTCATTTGATCAGTTTGCACCTCAGTACTTGGATGAGTTACATGAAAATATCATCCTGGATAGAAGAACAAGGACTTAACGCAGGGGTGATGTTGATTATATTCGAGTAGGCTTAAAGGGAACACATCCAAGCAAGACAAAGTGGATTGAAAAAGAAAAAAGTGAGGGGAATATTCCCTCACTTACCTATTGATTGATGAAATAGTTTAGTGGTCCAAAAATCTCTCAATGGGAAGGTGTGATCCAAAGAAGGTAAAAACAACTTGGAACTCGCAGAGGCAACTCGGGATGCTTAGAATGGATTCAAAAGACAGAGAAAGGGAAAAAATTCAAAGTTCTCAAAACTCAGTCAAAATGGCATGATCATGAAGAGTGCATCACAATATTTATAACGGTTCAAACAAATCATTAAATAGAGTTACAGATGAGTCGACACTAGTCAACAGGGATGAGTCAGCATCCATACTTCTAATGTCAGCATTAGTACAGATGAAGTCATCGTATGTACAACTTATGATGCAAGCCCAAAGGGCGACACGTATCATGATGACAAGGAAGAATCAGAGGTTTCCACGTGTCACTAATTTTTGGAATTTTTGGGCCAACATGTGGACCAATGGAAACGTTCCACGTGCCAGTCCATACATGACACATGGAATACATACAATACATGGCAGGATAACGTGGCCTCCTCACAACATGTGGCAGGATGACGTGACAGATAGGTGATGTGGCAGGGTGACTGTACAAGGAGGTGACATGGCCCAATTTTTGGTTTCCACGTGGCCTAGTCCTGGGTTGCAAATGCCCAATGACACCCAACAACCAAAAATTTAAAAAAATATATATTAAATATACCGACAAATCTGGTGGCAGTTCCGCCATATTGGCGACATATTCCACTGGACCGCTAAACTTAGAAATCCCCCTAAACCTCCTCCAAATGGTTGTAACCATATGCTAAAATGGGAGGCCCGTGGGTTTGACCCTCAGACATCCTCCTAACCAATTTATTAAAATAGACACAGCGAACCAACACGCCAACAGACCCTATAATTCATAACCTCCCACATTATATTATAAAAAGAGGTATTGGTAGCGTACGAAGGAGATACCAAGGAGTGATCGTACAGAAAAGTCATGCATTTAGAGAAATTTTTCCAGTCAATAATTATAGTTGCATGCACAGAAACCGAGGAGAGATTTTTCTTGGGTTCGAAAGTGCCAAACTCGTATTGAGGAATGGAGACAGTCATTTTTAGGTAGTTTGATGCCACAAACGCACTGGTGATTTTTTTTTTTTTGATCTGAGAAAATATTCTATAGCTTAACTCCGGAATGAGGTATACTTATGTATTTTTCCTATTTCTTTTGTGGAGTTAATAAAAAGGCCTACCCATTTGAGAGAAGGACTCGAAGATGTAGTCCACCAGGGATGAGCTCCATTATCAAGTTTTTTCTTTCATATTGCATGCTTCTGTCTCTTTCCTTTTGCGATTTTACTTCTTTATGGTCTATTTTAGTTTATGGTCATTTAATACAACTCTTTAATAAGTCAATGGATGAAAAGTTCTTGGATCATCAAGCTATAGAATAAATACATCCACCTCCTCCACCACTGATAAACAACCTGCACCAACCAATAAATAAATTTAGTTGAATATAAACGTATCGATCATGATGGGAAAGATGAACATGTCAATAACTATAGTTGAGATGTGCAAGATACCATATGTGAGAAGAGAAGTTATGAAGGAATTGAAGGTACCCGTCGAGGGAGAAGATCATCATGTTATCCTAAACACCATATATTATAGGTGGAAAAGAGATGAAAACCCCCCTTTCTATCTTTCACTGGGTGTGGATAGTCTCTAATTCAATAATTGTATGTTGGACACCGGGGCTTCAACGAACGTAATGCCTTTGAATTTCATGGAACAACTTGGTTTGAAGACAAGCCAACCATATTGAAATGTTTTCCACATTGATTTGAAGAAGGTTAAAGTGTATGGTATTATAGAAGATGTGGAAATATGTATACACAATTTCCCCCACATCATCCTCATAATGAACATAGTGGTGATTGATGTTCCATATTCTTGGTTTATTCTTTTTTCTAGGAGTTAGGTTGTTGCCCTAGGATTTTTTCTTAGAATATATCTCACTCATGAAAACATTCCCATGGGATATGATACCTTCAATATTCTATATAGCCGAAAGGCAATGAAGAAACATACCATTGATATCAACCACCCCAATTATCATAGTGATTGTGAGTTTTATGTGCATCCGTAGATCATTGAATATGATCGACAATATTTTATTTTTCTACAAAACGATTGTATATATGCATTGTTCCCGAGGATAGATGAGTAGAATTAAAATCTTGCAAAGTTTCAAGGAAAGGAGCCAGGATCTATCATGATACTCAACAAATATGAAGCTATGAAAGATAAATAGTGAGAATAGGATATCAAAGACATGGTTAAGGAAAAACCACCTTCACAACCCTACAATGAAAAAAAATGTTACATAAAATTCAACGAAGTAATTATTGGACTAATGTGGGACAAGAAAAGGGGTGAACCCAAGTATGATATGAGGAATGGTGTATTATGGATTGGACCTTATATTGTCAAGAAGAATTATGAAAAGGGAAAATACTACTTGTTTTCCATGGATGGGAGAAAGATGTCATTACCAATTGATGGGTTTCTTCTCTGACCCTACGTACAAGGAACCAAAATTTTTTAGGGCCCAAGCCCCAACTAAGTAGGTAGGTCATTTTTTTTTCCTTTTATTTGCATTTTTCTTGGTAATGATAGTTTATTTTCATTCACTCATGTTTGCATGTCAAATATTATTTTTCATTTCTCTCTACTTGCATTGTTGCATATTTCTTTTCATCATTTGATTTTCTCATATAATAAGTTATTATAAAGTTTTGAAAAAATGTAAAATTTTGTTTTAAAATATTATTTGAAATTTTAGATTTTTGATCATATGCACAAAGGGTGAGTGAGCTACCCTAGATTTCATATTTTGTTTTCTTAGTGTGTGTAGGAGCATGTCTTACAAGGATATGTCTAGGTTCTCATGCACTCTGCAACAAGCACATGTCTCTGAGTATCAGCCAAATTTTATCACCCATTCCTAGGGATAAGTAAGGAGATGATGTCTCTATGCCCTAAGGTTATAGACATGGAGTACCAAGAGGCATCCCATCACGTAGAGCCCTTCATTCACTATACATCACCATTTGACTATGGAAAAAAAATCCACCACACTTGGCTTGGATGATAGAGGACAATGGGTATTTCTTGATGAGGTAACATGTACGATATTGTGGTAAGTGTCGTTCTAATAATTCAATAATTTGAACATGTTGCAATAATTCATTTTCTTGATTTTGATAACATTTCATTGGAAATTATGCATTTTTCCCTATTTCACCTTGGTTAGTCTTATGCTTTCCAAGTAAGTGGCCACCCTTGGGGAAATTATTTCTACATGGGGGTCAACCTGAAAGTTAATCATACCATTCCCACTAGGGATAATTTTAATAAAGGAAATTTATATTAAAATGTAGAAACCTGAGCTAATCTTACTAGTCCTTAATATGAAAAATGTAAAATGTTTTGCGATAGTTTGGTAAAAATATTCAAATTTCTAAGGATTTCATATAGTTTCTATAAAATTTTGGTGATTTTTAAGGTAAAATAATTTTATTGTATGGAATTTGGGATATTGTTTTTTAGAAAAAATGAAAATTGGAGAATCTTTTTTTGGGAAAACCATGGAAAATTAGCCTATTTGCGAAATTTAGCCCTTAAAATCATCTATGATTCCCACTCATACTTACCACCCTCCACTTCTTCCCCTCTATTTACCAATACTTTAGGTCTGCAATCTTAGTAACCCAGGAAGGGCATGTACCTCGTTTCATGGGAAGAAGGGGCTTAAGCCCTGAGGGTAAATATAGATGGAAAAAAATAAAATCCAAATCAGAACCTTCTAGATGCTCTCCCAAGAGGTCTTGAGAACAATGAAATGTTTCTCTTAAAAAATTGGAAGACCTGCAAAATAAAAATCACATTATATAGATTCCCCTCTTCACTAGTACATATGACCAAATTTGCGATGGTTTTTCGTTGATATTGCCACACATATTCGTCGCAATTTCCACGAAAGTCGATTTTTGTTTTCCGCTCTATCGACGATCCAGGTGTGCGTGGAAACATCAATGGAATTATAACTCCACATGTCACCACGATAAAGTTTGGTTAACCCTTTTCATCATTTCAATTATGACGATATATCATCTCAAGTACAACGAACAACCATGGCAATTACGACGAAATCACGTTTCAATTGTGACGAAATTTTTTGACAAGTCAAAAACTTACGACACAGATGTTGTATGTGTAACAAAAAAACATGGCAACCTGTGACGAATACCCATGGAGATAGCGATGAAATTGATTCATCAAGACCAAAGTTATGACGAAGATGTTGTATGTGCGACGAAAAACTATGGCAACTTGTGACAAAAGTTCGTTGCTATTGCCACTGTGGTCAAAATGCAATTTTTTTTTTATGAACTATCGTGGATATTGCGACGATGGCATTAAGTTTTAAAAAAAAAATTACACGAGATATGGTATTACCATATTACATTATGGTAATGCCATATTAACCCACAATTAATTGCAAGCCAACATGAAGAAATATGAGATTGCAAAAGAATTATTGTTTTGTATGGATATTGTAGTTAGAGGATGTGAATTTTGTATTGACCTAAGAAATATAAAATTCGTTGTAAATTGGTTGATCCAAGATAATTTAATTGAACCAAGGTAATTCATGGGGTTAGAAAATTATTTAGGAATGAAATGTCTCTTCAATGCACATTAGAAAAGGCAAGTATAACCTTTCTATTCATTGCAATTGAAAACCAAGTAACTAAAGCTTTGACATGAAAGAATTGTAATGCATCAATATTAAATCTAATGAAACTTGCAATTTCATTTGAAATCAAAGCAAATTTCGCATGATACATAATGGTGGAACCTTTCATACAAAGGAGTTGGATAACATAACACTTGAAACTTTTGTTGGTGCAATCATAATATACCCCAAATAAGATAAGGAATTGTACATCATATTTTAGGCATTGAAGTATGATAAATATGATAAATATATACATTCGTTTAGGCATTGAAGTATCCTGCAACATATTGAAGTATAGGCATTGAATTATCCTGCAACATTTTGATTCGGTAATCAAGCTGTATTATAAATATATACAAAACCACATGGTCAATTTCCTTTAAGACCTCTTTGTTTTTATTTGACCATAGCTCTAAAGTTAAACTCTTATCTACTTGAAGAATATAAGGGATTACCTACGTCTAGCTCAAATTTTGGCAAATGGTTAAAACCTTACAAAACTTGTATATATATGCAAGTCTCGCATCTTTGAGATGATTGTAGGCTTGAAGGGGGATTAACGTATGAATTTCATAATTTTGTTGTTAAGAAATGAGAGCCAAGAATAAGCTCATTTGGGAATCTTGAAGATGTAAAGTTGATATACATTTTAGATTAAACAAGGCTAAATAATATGGTAGTTTTTATACCATGTTGAAACATGAAAACAATATGTAATTATCTTCTTCACTCATGTAAAGGTGCATTTTGGAATATCTACATTTATCATGTGTAGTAGATATAATAGATTCTCAAGATACCTAGATCCACACTCTAGATGATAATGGATATAAGTTGAAGAGAATTTTATCCTTTATTTACAATTGCATGGATATCCCAAGGATATAAAATGATAATCTAGACATTTTGGATAAGAATGAATAAAAACTATTTGCTTGAATTGGTCACCATATATGGGAAAATATTCCAATGTTTATGTGGATCATTTGAACTTGTCTATGCCATCCTCATTAGAAGGAGAATTTAATGAAAAGACATTGAGTCCCAAAGTTGATAGGGATCATCAACTTGAAAGGGAAAAGGTCTACTCCTAGTTGAATTCATATATTTGTACTGATGTCATATAGGCTTATGCAAGTGACAAAAATTTCAATTTGTATGAATATGGTGAGTGGAAATTTATGACCCACAAGGAGTAATGGTAAACCGAAGGGTTCATGTGTTGAAAGGTAGAAATATTGTTAGGTTTGTAAAGTAATTTTTTGAACCCATGAAGACACCATCAATAAAAAGGTTTTAAAATCTCTTTAATCACCTATGTATAAGCTATTGGTCAATTTTATTCTATGTTCTGAATGATTTGGGAAATAATGGCTCTTAACACCTTGAAGAATTGGAAACTCTTACGAACCTAAAGGGTCATTATGACATTGACTCATACATTCTTGTAAAAACATAATGTTATTTGATGCCTTGATAATTTATGCATAGTGTATATAAGGGTTGGTTATCAACTCTTTCCTTGATAATAATAAGAGGAATATTACTAATATAATAGGAAGAGACTTGTGGATGTCACTTGCACAATTTTTGGAGCATACAAAAAGGACAATAATAATGAGGTCCAAAATTTTGGGTACATCATGAATATGTTCAATATACATGGGGTAGACTAATACATACTTTCATTTCCAAGAATGAGTAATGAACAATGCAAGAACATGTTTAGTTATATACCTACATCACAGAGGCCGGCATATTACCACAAGTGAGGTAGGGTTAGCAACATGATCTCTTATGGAAAGGATGGAGGATAGATAAAAAGGTAAATATGGGAGGTTGTGGTGTTATGGTAGTTCTAGCAAAGGCAAGAGAAAGAAGTTGATGACACTGGCATGACATTGGAAAAAGGCTTGTGTTGACATAAACCGACTAAGAGTGAACATGAGCAAGAGAGGAAACACACTCTAATATAGGGTTATCATAAGAATAAATGTAACATATGGCAACTTGGAGGTAAGGTGAGCATAACAAATGACATTCATTGTTCTAGGATTTTTGTAGTCTTTAAGGCGCCATACACTAGTCAATGACATAGCATGAGTCCCATGTGATATACGATAATCTGGAGAGTGTGAGCATAATAGGCATCATAAACTAGTAATATAGAGTCATCAAAAGCACAAAAAAAACACATGGTAGCCTAGATTTAGTGCAAGAATGAGAGGTGGCATGTATCAATGGGGTATTTTATGCAAGCATAGGAGGTGACATGCATCAACCTAAGTTCAATGTAAGCGTAGAGGTGAAAAATACCAATGCTACCAGTGGAGGAGAGAGGATCAAAGGAAGATATGATGTCACCATTAGGAGGGGCTCCATAGTTTCAAGCTATGGAATGTGACCATTAAGGGGGAAATCTTTGAAAACTAACCAAAGAAGTGATAGTTGTTCCTAACTAGGTGGAGGCTATCTCAAGTAGGGTCTTTCTTCAGATAATGACCTATAAAGGACCCATCTATATTATGACCAAATATAAATGGAGAAAAAGGGGTGTAAAGAAGAAAAGATAAGGAGGAGAGGAAATACTTTCCCCAAGCATTTGAAGGACTATGAAAAGAGGAAGAGTATGTAGGAGAACATGGAACACTAGGAGAGGAAGAAGACAAGGAGAGAACTAAGTAATTTTGGGTGTACCAGGTAATAAATGGCTAGATTTGATAATGGGAAGCCTAAGCTAGCCGAAAAAAACTCCCAATTAGAGTAAATATTATATGTTGTCCATATTATATGTTCAAGAGTGAATTAGAGTAATCAAGGTGAGATACATAACATTCTACAATCTCTTGAAAAATCCCTATGACAAGGGTGACTCCACAATGTTTATTAATGAGAAGATGAGTTATGTCCTATTGTAAAAAGCCCCAATGATAAAGAGAGGGGTGAGGAGTGATGGAAAATGTTATTATTTTGGTTACAATTGTCAAGGGTTATAGTGGCAAGTTGGTCTTTGATCTAACAATTATGAGTAAAAAGGAGACTTAGAGAGGGGAATAAATTTCATTCGTCATTATGAGTAATGAGGGATCCTTTTCAATAGAGTTTGTAATAGGGACTATTTTTTGTTGCGGAGAAGTGTCCAAATATTGGTGTACCCTAGGATCATCAAGGGATTTCTCATCTATGTACAAGGATTTGGATGTGAATTATTATTATAAGAATAAACATTTTGTAGTAGTGTACTTTGGAGCCTTATAATACTTGCACTAACATGTGGGATGAGAGGAGGGGTCTAGATTATTGGGATTATCTTCATGCATTGTTTAATAGGAACTAGTATTTGGACTAGGGATAGAAATAAGGTTAGGATTATGGAAATCAATGAAGTGAGGGATATTTTCTAAATTATTTTCCACAATGAGGATATGGATAAAGACTTTGTATATGGGGGTTCTCTAAAATAGTTATACTTCTTTATAAAAAAACTATAAGTAAACCAAAATTATATCTAAAATATCTACAAGTAAACCAAAATTATATCTAAAATATCTACAAGTAAACCAAAAGACCACATGGAACTTGGCATATATATCAATATCTACATATTCACGAGGATTGTGAACTTTTACTAGTATAAAGCCTACTTTTAAAAACATGTCAAAAACCTTACCTTTTCATTGTTCTTTTTCCAGATCCATTAGCCCATACAACTTGATAAGAGTTGTCAACGAGATGCATTTCGATCACCAAGACCTTCATGAATCATAAAAGACAATTTTTTTATATGAGTAAATAATTTATAATAAGAAAATAAGCATGCATTTAGTTATGTAAAATACTCTAGAAAAAAATTAAGTTGTCGCATACCATAATGAGCTTCTCTTTGTTTCGAGAATAGGTTATTCTCTACTAAACAGGCCCAACCACGTGAAGGTGGAAGATCATATGGCCCCTGCCCCCTCTCACATCGCTCTCAATTTCCCATACCCAACAAATGATTTTCTCTATATAGAAAACATATATACATTAATGCATAACTAGGATAGTCATCAAAACATATGAACATATAAACATCGATAAAGATCCAAAAACAGGTCA
>ML803366.1:135190-149413 GCA_009831015.1 Picea engelmannii
GTTGTTGTCAAAGTCATCTGGGAGAGATAAAGGTAGAACATACTGTAACAAAAAACAAATAATTATTATTTGTTTCCAAAAAATGCGTACCAATAAGAAAATATATTATAACCTACTAATTACCTTAATGAATGTATGCCATTAGTGTGTTTTAACCCCGCCAAAATGACCTTTTTTAGTTAATATATTTTGCATGTTGGACGAAAACCCCATCGGAAACCTAATTTTTCGAATGACCTCTTTTACAATATTGCTCTATTGCTCCATCAATAACCAAGGAAGACTAGTATTTTGTTCAGGACCATCGCCATTAGAATTAATAATAACACTTTACAAGGCGTGATTAGCTTCTCGGATATCACAACAAATCTTTCCAATCCTCTCTTTGTCAATCCTTCCATCTAATATTCCTATTTGTAGGTGCTCGTAGTATGGCAATCTACTGAATTGCATTGGGTAACTTTTCATTCCTCATGGAAGCCCATTCGTTCCTTAACGACATTCATGAAACATCAAAAAATTGAAATTAACACTAATTAATGGGACAAAATGAATTTAATACTAATGAAATTAACCAAAGATTTATATAATAGGTCATACATAAATAATTTGCCTACCTTGACGATTTCTAATATATTCCAACTTCCATAGGCGAGGTGTCATTCTTCGTGGTTTTTTATTGTTTTATTCTTTACCATTGAACTTTGCTTTGTCTGTAGTTCGATAACTATGGTTCTTAAGCAGAAAGTGCCTATACTCATCAAACACTTCCTTTTCTAAACTCCTTGAACAATGAGATTTTATCCCAGGACCACAAACTGGGCATGCAAATTTACCCTTTGTTTGAAGACCTACAAGATATATGAATAAATGTAGCGTCAAATTAGAGTTACAATTTAAAATAATGCATGATTTTTTCATAATATATATATAATATTAAATCACAAAAATAAAGTAACAATATAACACAAAAATGTGTTAACCGAGGAGCATCATGAATTGTCCATGATAGTATTCCATGGAATTGAAATCGTATTTTCCCTATTGGTCTAGAGATGTCATACATAGTGACGCCAACCCATAACTTCAACAACTCATCCATGATAGGCTCAATATATATGTTCATATCTTTAACCTAGTACCTACCTGATTGGTTCAACCTACTGCATGATTAATTATACTTATCTAGATGTCGTGATATATAAAAGAAATAATTACCATGCATGAAACAAATAAATGAAACATTTTGTCATGCTTTAAAGAAAATAAAAGATAATTAAAAACCTGGAACAATCATTGCCAACATTGTGTTCTCTCTCTTGAACGACATCCAAGGAGGAAGGTTATTGTTTATAACAAAAATAGGCCACACTAAGTACATATAACGAAGCTCTCCAAATGGATTGACATCATCAGCTACCAACGAAAGTCTAACATTACAAGGTTCTTATTTAAAAATTGGCCACTTTTATTCGATGTAGTTCAATGCAGAACCATTTGCAGACATTCGGAAAACATCGTCTCGACTTCTGTTCTTTGCATGGAAATCCATAAACTGTGCTATACTTTGGCACCTGAACAATTGCTGGAAACATGGAATTATCAGAATATAACGAAGAACTTTGCGAGACACCTTCTTTGACTCTTTATCGGTTGGATATCTACTTATTTGACATTGTGGGCATTCCTTTTATAATGCATATTGTCCATAATATATGATATTTTCATTAGGACATGCATCAATAGCCTGATAGTCCATTCCAATTTCTTTCATAATCACGAATATTTCTTGATATGTGCATGGAAAAATATTCGACGTCGATAATAGAACATGACGCAAAGTAGTCAACCCTCATGGTTCCACCCTGCTCTCACCAGGACCTTCTCTCTCTCACAGGCCCGAAGAGTCCAAGCTCTTCCAACTCCCCTCAGGAGTTACCCACAGTAAACTCCTTCGGAAATCTTCCCTTCGGAAATCGGGAAATCGCGATTCGGGAATTCGGGGTTCACGTCAGGGCAGACGCAAGCAACTTGAAACCCCGAACCCCGATGGTCAATGGGTCTACACCTTCGCATATCGGGGATTTCCCTATCGGGAAATCGGCAATTGCGATGTTGCGATTCACTTGCTCTCCAAATCGCCGAACCCCGAACTCTAATCTGACGTCATCTGTCAATGCCTCCGGTTGTAGCTTACAATCTGACACCTGTAGTGCACTCACTCTCGGGCTCCACGATGCCGCGTCACTTCGGAACTTCGTGGATTGTGGATCCACGATAAAAATGTTCCTGGGTGTCGAAAACCTCCGAACAACGAACCCCGATTCTTCGACTCCTCGGAATCTTGCGCCACGTGTCCTCCTGACGATCGACGACTCCCGTTAACTCAGGAAATCGCTACTCGCGATTTCGACGTGCATGCAACTCTTGCATCACCCAACACCGAACGCCGAAATCCCGATGTGATGGGATCTCTTGACACGCGTCCCTGTCCTAATCGACGACTCTAGTCAAATCGAGAATTCGCAACTCCCNTCAATGAGCACGAAACTCTTGCCTTGTCAAATGCCGAAGCTCGATATGTCGATATCCGATGGCCGGTTCCCTTCTGCGCCTTTGGGCTAACGCCTACGCAACTTCGCCACGATCTGACGGTCAACGGGATTTCGCGATCCTCTGACGCGAATCTTGTCCGTTGATCCACCTCCTTGGAGAATTCTTCCGCTCCAAAACTTCTCTCGGTTCGAGCTCCTCCTGGGTCTGTTACCACTGTAACAAGAAGGAACTATCCCTCCTGAGCTTAAGTCCTCTGACTCCTTACGGATCTTTGACAAGCGTCCTATCTGAGATCCACGACTGTGGTCTTTTCTCGCAGCTCCGGGGTCCAAGAGGCCTCGAACCCTTAATCTCGAGACTCCCGATATGCCGACGACACTTGATCCCTTGCCACCTGTCCTTCGAATCAGACGGCTCCGATTATGTCAAGATTTCCAGTGTGGATTTAACCGATCTCTTGTCCACGGGAATTCCAATCTCCCGATGCGCCAAATGCCGATGGCACTTGATTCCGCTACATGTCCCTCTACCAACGGATGGTCCAGATCCTATCGGGATTTCACGACTTACGCTGCCCGGTTCTTATGACCTCGAGAATCCCAAATTCCTGATGGTCGATATCCCGACTATTAAACCCTGTACAACTTCTACCGATCTGATGGCTGTCGGCGATCTGGTCTGAGATCTGATGACTCAGATCCCTTCTCCCGCGCGCTCCTCCTCTTGAGTTTAAACCGTCCGCTACTTCTTCTGATCCAATGGATGACGAGATTTCTTCTTGAGATCCGACGGTTGTTGTGCTCCCTCGAGCTTCCTGTGGTTCCTTCCCAGACTTGGAAGAATTC
Source organism: Picea engelmannii (assembly GCA_009831015.1). NCBI lineage: Eukaryota > Viridiplantae > Streptophyta > Pinopsida > Pinales > Pinaceae > Picea > Picea engelmannii. The sequence continues at coordinate 138,592 of ML803366.1, forward strand.
TTCGTTCCCAAAGGCTTGGACCTTTACGTCCTTTCTGCCCTGTGAACCCCTCGACTTGAGTCTCACCTGTGCATATGAAAACTCTATCCTTCCAGAGCTTCTGCCCTTTGAATCCTCACGGGATTCTTTGGCTCTTGCGCTCTTGCAGATTTTTTCGCGCACAAAGAGCTATCTTTCCTGAGCTTCCACAAACACTCAGACGCCCTTGAGGGATTTGATCCTTCTTCTCTCTCAGATGGAGAATATCAATGCCTTCCTGGCTTTCACCCCAAGAAACCTCCTTTCTAAGTCTTCTGGGTATTCAGTAACCCAGTGAAAGCTCCCTCAGTGGATGCTTCCTTCAAATGATAGAACTCAAAGAGTTCTTTCCTCCTGTGCCATCTGCACACTTCTCTCGACGTCCTCCAGACGGAGCTCCTCACAATCCTTGACAGAATTCTGGTCTCTCTGAACTCACAGCAGAGTTCTTCCCTCTGTGCACGTCTGTACACACGCTCGATACCCTCTGGGTAGAGCTCCTACAGAACTCCTAGTAAAGGTTCTGTCCACAACAGTGTCTCAGCTACACTGCCTTGACTATTGAGGTGTTCAGCAACCCCAAAGTCCTCCTTCTGTATGAGTTGTTGGCTTCCAGGCTGGTGCTCTCAACACGTCTTTGTCTGACTCCTCATGAGTTCAGAAGTGCCTCCTCAGTGCACTGGGATTCAGAGTCTCAACACTCTGTCACGCCCTCATGGCATGAACCCTCAACGACCTCTCAAACCTAAAATCAAACCAACTCCCTGCAAAGGTATAATAACAACATATAATTACAGCATAAGGAAAACACTTACAGGCACACACACATAAACAAAATATCATGCAGGAAAAACTGCTCTCTGTTCATATATTAACAATTGGTAAAATGCCTGTATTTTTACAAGGTGTTCTTGATCTCTCCTCAGCTCTACATGCATTCTATCTACATGTACTTCTCCTCTACTCAAAATGAGATCTCCCTATCTCTTTTACCTGAGGTTCTCTCAGTGCTTCCCTCCAGGTACACCTACCCTATTCAATTACAATGAATGGGGCTGTCTAGTCCAGAATCAGACCTAGATCTCAGCCAATCTACAATAAAGGCCGATCCTATCTAATGCCTACGCAAAGGCATGGATTTCCTGGCTCAACAGCCTAAGCACATTAATTACATTCAATACAAACATGAATGAGGCTGCGCCTCCTTTTCAGCACATGAAAGCATGCACGCTGATGTGGCTGGCTGGCTGCATTGGAGAGATGCTCCTGCATCATACTCCACAGCTGCAAAAATCATGAGCTCCTACTCATGAGATTCCCCTGTAGTTTTTTGAATCCACCTGGGTCCCAGACAAATCTTTGGAGCTTTCCCTCTGCTCCATTCTGCTGCTATTGCTTCCGTTGTGCTGCTGTTGCTTCTTTTCTTCTGCCCAGCTGCTCCTCACTGGTAGTCTGCGCTGACCTCAACATCAGCTCCATGATCTCCTTGATTGCTTCATCTAGCTGCTCCAGTGGATGGTTTTTCTGTTGCAGCCTCCTCAGCTGCAAAAAATTTGGGCCATTGGGAAGATCATCATGATCTCCCATGCCATCTTTATTCATTTCCAACTTTACCTGTTGCATGTGCAAGCCCTGCACTTTCACCCTGTCTTCTAGGGCCTCAATCTGCTCCCACAGCTCAGCAAGACATATGTCGTCTGTGTCTTCTTCTTCTGCTTCTGTAACCTCCCATGTTGCAGTCTTTTCAGCTGAAATGATGAATATGTCGAACCATTCCTCGAAATGCTCATTTCCTCCTTCTGTTTCTTTTGCTGTCAACTCAAATGCTGCAGCTCGCTCAGCTTGCTGGCTGAATTTGTGGAGTTGTTCCTCAGAACACTCATTCTTCTCTTCATCCACTTGGGCAGTCTCAGATACTTGATCCAATTCTTCTTCTTCGACAATCATCTCCAACTGTGACTGCTCTGATGTTGCTGCATGTACAACAGAATTTTCTGCCTCCTCCTAGGCAAATGGCAGGAATATTTCAATTCCCCCAATCATCAGTATATCATCCTGATGTTCCTCCTCTCCTGTCAGCTTCATCTGCTGATCTTCTTGTGAGCTTATATGCTCTGTCAACTCTCCTGGCTGAATTTGACTTCTCAAGTCATCCCTGCCCATCTGGCCATATGGGATGCTTCCACTGCTGCTTCCCTGGCAGATTATGAGATCAGCCGATCCCATCTTCATCAGCAACCTTTGTTGAATTGAACTCTCCCTTGAGTCCAAGAGACTCTCAGATAGTCTCAATTTTTCATCTCTGCCCTCCAGGCAGCTTAGTATGCTTCCACTGCCCTCTTGGAAGTCTTCGAGATCTTCACCTGATCTCCTTTCATCGCCCAGCTGGCAATGCAAAGTTTCCTGGCTTTCCTCACGATAGTCTTTGAGATCCTCAACCGACCTCATTTTTGTTCCCTTGCCCAACTGGAAATTTGAAATTCCCTGGCTGCCCTCACGACAGTCCTTGAGATCCTCAACTGATTCCAATTCGTTGCCCTCCTAGAAAACTGGAATTTCTTCTTTTCTGCCCAACCGACAGTATTTGAAACCATCAGCTGATTCCAATTTATTCCAATCATCATCGTCATCATCACCATCAAGACTTTTTCCTGTCTCTGGCCAACAATAACAAATCATGTTTTCTTCTGTGGCCCTGAGGTTCTCCGCATCCCTCAACCATCTTTTCAACAACCTACGCTGTCTTATGACCATCAGTTGCTTGACTGGCCATTTCGCTTTTGCCTTCTTCATGGGCACTTCACGCAGTCGTCTCCTCCTCCTATCCTACCGCATCCGCAGTTCCATCTTCTCTATGTCTACTTTTAATTCATAGAGCTTTCTAGTCTCTTCTTCATCCCATTCGACAAGATTTTCTGCCTTGCTTTTCTTCCTATGGCCTTCAGTAGCCATTTTGTTGTGTCTATCTGTCCCCTCGACAGATCTGTTGCTGTCACTCCAGCAATCCTGAGTGCTCATCTTCCTTCTACAGTCTCCCTCTGACTGTCTACGGACTGCTACCTCCCGCAAGCAAGTCCCCACAGAGTTCTCAGCAACCCTGTCTTCCTTCACCGGCAATATACAGATGAAATCCCGCTCTGATACCACTTGACGCAAAGTAGTCAACCCTCACGGTTCCACCCTACTCTCACCAGGACCTTCTCTCTCTCACAGGCCCGAAGAGTCCAAGCTCTTCCAACTCCCCTCGGGAGTTACCCATAGTAAACTCCTTCGGAAATCTCCCCTTCGGAAATCAGGAAATTGTGATTTAGGAATTCACGGTTCACGTGAGCGCAGACGCAAGCAACTCGAAACCCCGAACCCCGATGGTCAATGGGTTTACACCTTCGCATATCGGGGATTTCCCTATCGGGAAATCGGCAATTGCGATGTCGCGATTCACTTGCTCTCCAAATCGCCGAACCCCGAACTCCGATCTGATGTCATCTATCAACGCCTCCGGTTGTAGCTTACAATCTGACACTTGTAGTCCTCTCACTCTCGGGCTCCATGATGCCACGTCACTTAGGGACTTCGTGGATTATGGATCCACGATAAAAAAATTCCTGGGTGTCGACAACCTCCAAATGCCGAACCCCGATTCTCCGACTCCTCGGAATCTTGCACCACGTGTCCTCCTGACGACCGATGACTCCCGTTAACTCGGGAAATCGCTACTCGCGATTTCGATGTGCATGCAACTCTTGCATCACCCAACGCCGAACGTCGAAATCCTGATGTGATGGGATCTCTTGACACGCGTCCCTGTCCTGATCGACGACTCCAGTCAAATCGAGAATTCGCAACTCACGATTTCAATCAGCATGAAACTCTTGCCTCGTCAAATGCCGAAGCTCGATATGCCGATATCCGATGGCCGGTTCCCTTCTGCGCCTTTGGCCTAACGCCTGCGCAACTTCGCCATGATCTGACGGTCAGCAGGATTTCGCGATCCTCCGACACGAATCCTGTCCGTTGATCCACCTCCTTGGAGAATTCTCCCGCTCCAAAACTTCTCTCGGTTCGAGCTCCTCCTGGGTCTGTTACCACTGTAACAAGAAGGAACTATCCCTCCTAAGCTTAAGTCCTCCGACTCCTTACGGATATTTGACACGCGTCCTATCTGAGATCCACGGCTGTGGTCTTTTCTCGCAGCTCTGGGGTCCAACAGGCCTCAAACCCTTAATCTCGAGACTCCCGATATGCCGACGACACTTGATCCCTTGCCACCTGTCCTTCGAATCGGACGGCTCCGATTATGTCGGGATTTCCAGTGTGGATTTAACCGATCTCTTGTACACGGGAATGCCAATCTCCTGATGCGCCAAATGGCGATGGCGCTTGACTCCGTCGCGTGTCCCTCTACCAACGGACGGTCCAGATCCTATCGGGATTTCGTGACTTACGCTGCCCGGTTCTTATGACCTCGAGAATCCCAAATTCCCGATGGCCGATATCCCAACTATTAAACCCTATACAACTTCTACCGATCTGATGGTTGTCGGCGATCTGGTCTGAGATCTGATGACTCAGATCCCTTCTCCCACGTTCTCCTCCTCTTGAGGTTAAACCGTGCGCTACTTCTTCTGATCCAACGGATGACGAGATTTCTTCTTGAGATCCGACGGTTGCTATGCTCCCTCGAGCTTCCTGTGGTTCCTTCCCAGACTTGGAAGAATTATTCATTCCCAAAGGCTTGGACCTTTACATCCTTTCTGCCCTGCGAACCCCTCGACTTGAGTCTCGCCTGTGCATATGAAAACGCTATCCTTCCAGAGCTTCTGCCCTTTGAATCCTCATGGGATTCTTTGGCTCCTGCGCTCCTGCAGAGTTTTTCGCGCACAAAGCACTATCTGTCCTGAGCTTCCACAAACACTCAGACCCCCTTGACGGATTTGATCCTTCTTCTCTCTCAGATGGAGAATATCAATGCCTTCCTGGATTTCACCCCAAGCAACCTCCTTTCTAAGTCTTCTGGGTATTCAGTAACCTAGTGAAAGCTCCCTCAGTGGATGCTTCCTTCAAATGATAGAACTCAAAGAGTTCTTTCCTCCTGTGCCATCTGCACACTTCTCTCGACGTCCTCCAGACAGAGCTCCTAAGAATCCTCGACAGAATTCTGGTCTCTCTGAACTCACAGCAGAGTTATTCCCTATGTGCACGTCTGTACACACGCTCGATACCCTCTGGGTAGAGCTCCTACAGAACTCCCAGTAAAGGTTTTGTCCACAACAGTGTCTCAGCTACACTGCCTTGACTATTGAGGTGTTCAGCAACCCCAAAGTCCTCCTTCTGTATGATTTGTTGGCTTCCAGGCTGGTGCTCTCAGCACGTCTTTGTCTGACTCCTCACGAGTTCAGAAGTGCCTCCTCAGTGCACTGGGATTCAGAGTCTCAACACTCTGTCACGCCCTCATGGCATGAACCCTCAAAGACCTCTCAAACCTGAAATCAAACCAACTCCCTGCAAAGGTATAATAACAACATATAATTACAGCATAAGGAAAACACTTACAGGCACACACACATAAACAAAATATAATGCAGGAAAAACTACTCTCTGTTCATATATTAACAATTGGCAAAATGCCTGTATTTTTACAAGGTGTTCTCGAGCTCTCCTCAGATCTACATGCATTCTATCTACATGTACTTCTCCTCTACTCAAAATGAGATCTCCCTATCTCTTTTACCTGAGGTGCTCTCAGCGCTTCCCTCCAGGTACACCTACCCTATTCAATTACAATGAATGGGGCTGTCTAGTCCAGAATCGGACCTAGATCTCAGCCAATCTACAATAAAGGTCGATCCTATCTAATGCCTGCGCAAAGGCATGGCTTTCCTGGCTCAACAGCCTAAGCACATTAATTACATTCAATACAAACATGAATGAGGCTGTGCCTCCTTTTCAGCACATGAAAGCATGCGCGCTGAGGTGGCTAGCTGGCTGCATTGGAGAGATGCTCCTGCATCATACTCCACAGCTGCAAAAATCATGAGCTTCCCCTGTAGTTGTTGGAATCCACTTGGGTCCCAGACAAATCTTTGGAGCTTTCCCTCTGCTCCATTCTGCTGCTGCTGCTTCCGCTGCGCTGCTGCTGCTGCTTTTCTTCTGCCCAGCTGCTCCTCGCTGGTAGTCTGCGCTGACCTCAACATAAACTCCATGATCTCCTTGATCACTTCATCCAGCTGCTCCAGTGGCTGGTTTTTCTGTTGCAGTCTCCTCAACTACAAAAATTTTGGGCCATTGGGAAGATCATCATAATCTCCCATGCCATCTTTATTCATTTCCAACTTTACTTGTTGGATGTGCATGCCCTGCACTTTCACCCTGTCTTCTAGGGCCTCAATCTACTCCCACAGCTCAGCAAGACATATGCCGTCTGTGTCTTCTTCTTCTGCTTCTACAACCTCCGATGTTGCAATCTTTTCAGCTGAAATGCTGAATATGTCGAACCATTCCTTGGAATGCTGATTTCCTCCTTCTGTTTCTTTTGTTGTCAACTCAAATGCTGCAGCTCACTCAGCTTGCTGGCTGAATTTTTGAAGTTGTTCCTCAGAACACTCATTCTTCTCTTCATCCACTTGGGCAGTCTTAGATACTTGCTCCAATTCTTCTTCTTCGACAGTCATCTCCAACTGTGACTACTCTGTTGTTGCTGCATGTACAACAGAATTTTCTGCCTCCTCCTAGGCAAATGGTAGGAATATTTCAATTCCCCCAATCATCAGTATATCATCCTGATGTTCCTCCTCTCCTGTCAGCTTCATCTGTTGATCTTCTTGCGATCTTATATGCCTTGTCAGCTCTCCTGGCTGAATCTGACTTCTCAAGTCATCCCTGCCCATTTGGCCATATGGGATGCTTCCACTGCTGCTTCCCTGGCAGATTATGAGATCAACCGATCCCATCTTCATCAGCAACCTTTGCTGAATTGAACTCTCCCTTGAGTCCAAGAGACTCTCAAATAGTCTCAATTTTTCATCTCTGCCCTCCAGGCAACTTAGTACCCTTCCGCTGCCCTCTTGGCAGTCTTCGAGATCTTCACCTGATCTCCTTTCATCGCCCAGCTGGTAATGCAAAGTTTCCTAGCTTTCCTCACGACAGTCTTTGAGATCCTCAGCCAACCTCATTTTTGTTCCCCTGCCCAACTGGCAATTTGAAATTCCCTGGCTTCCCTCACGACAGTTGTTGAGATCCTCAACTGATCCCAATTCGTTTCCCTCCTGGCAAACTGGAATTTCTTCTTTTCTACCCAACCGGCAGTATTTGAAACCATCAGGTGATTCCAATTTATTCCAATCATCATCATCATCATCACCATCGAGACTTTTTCCTATCTCTGGACAACAGTAACAAATCATGTTTTCTTCTGTGGCCCTGAGGTTCTCCGCATCCCTCAGCCATCTTATGACCATCAGCTGCTTGACTGGCCATTTTGCTTTTAATTCATAGAGCTTTCTAGTCTCTAGTCTCTTCTTATGACCATATACTTTTAATTCATAGAGCTTTCTAGTCTCTTCTTCATCCCATTCGACAAGCTTTTCTGCCTTGCTTTTCTTCCTATGGCCTTCAGTAGACATTTTGCTGTGTCTATCTGTCCCCTCGACAGATCTGCTACTGTCACTCTAGCAATCCTGAGTGCTCAGCTTCCTTCTACAGTCTCCCCCTGACTGTCTACGGACTGCTACCTCCCGCAAGCAATTCCCCACAGAGTTCTCAGCAACCCGATCTTCCTTCACCTGCAATATACAGATGAAATCCCGCTCTGATACCACTTGACGCAAAGTCGTCAACCCTCACGGTTCCACCCTGCTCTCACCAGGACCTTCTCTCTCTCACAGGCCCGAAGAGTCCAAGCTCTTCCAACTCCCCTCGGGAGTTAACCACAGTAAACTCCTTCGGAAATCTCCCCTTCGGAAATCGGGAAATCGTGATTCGGGAATTCGTGGTTCACGTGAGTGCAGACGCAAGCAACTCGAAACCCCGAACCCTGATGGTCAACGGGTCTACACCTTCGCATATTGGGGATTTCCCTATCGGGAAATCGGCAATTGCGATGTTGCGATTCACTTGCTCTCCAAATCGTCGAACCCCAAACTCCGATCTGACGTCATCTGTCAACGCCTCCAGTTGTAGCTTACAATCTGACACCTGTAGTCCACTCACTCTCGGGCTCCACGATGCCACGTCACTTCGCGACTTCGTGGATTGTGGATCCACGATAAAAATGTTCCTGGGTGTCGACAACCTCCGAACGCCGAACCCCGATTCTCCGACTCCTCGAAATCTTACGCCACGTGTCCTCCTGACGATCGACGACTCCCGTTAACTCGGGAAATCGCTACTCACGATTTCGACGTGCATGCAACTCTTGCATGACCCAACGCCGAACGCCGAAAGATCGATGTGATGGGATCTCTTGACACGCGTCCCTGTCCCGATCGACGGCTCCAGTCAAATTGGGAATTCACAACTCGCGATTTCAATGAGCACGAAACTCTTGCCTCGTCAAATGCCGAAGCTCGATATGCCGATATCCGATGGCCGGTTCCCTTCTGCGCCTTTGGGCTAACGCCTGCCCAACTTCGCCACGATCTGACGGTCAGCGGGATTTCGCGATCCTCCGACGCGAATCCTGTCCATTGATCCACCTCCTTGGAGAGTTCTCCCGCTCCAAAACTTCTCTCGGTTTGAGCTCCTCCTGGGTCTGTTACCACTGTAACAAGAAGGAACTATCCCTCCTGAGCTTAAGTCCTCCGACTCCTTATGGATCTTTGACATGCGTCCTATCTGAGATCCATGGCTGTGGTCTTTTCTCGCAGCTCCGGGGTCCAACAGGCCTCGAACCCTTAATCTCGAGACTCCCGATATGCCGATGACACTTGATCCCTTGCCACCTGTCCTTCGAATCGGACGGCTCCAATTATGTCGGGATTTCCAGTGTGGATTTAACCGATCTCTTGTCCACGGGAATGCCAATCTCCCGATGCGCCAAACGCCGATGGCGCTTGATTCCTCCGCGTGTCCCTATACCAACGGACGGTCCAGATCCTATCGGGATTTTGCGACTTACGCTGCCCGGTTCTTATGACCTCGAGAATTGCGAATTCCCGATGGCCGATATCCCGACTATTAAACCCTATACAGCTTCTACCGATATGACGGTTGTCGACGATCTGGTCTGAGATCTGATGACTCAGATCCCTTCTCCCGTGCGCTCCTCCTCTTGAGGTTAAACCGTGCGCTACTTCTTCCGATCCAACGGATGATGGAATTTCTTCTTGAGATCCGATGGTTGTTGTGCTCCCTCGAGCTTCCTGTGGTTACTTCCCAGACTTGGAAGAATTCTTCGTTCCCAAAGGCTTGGACCTTTATGTCCTTTCTGCCCTGCGAACCCCTCGACTTGAGTCTCGCCTGTGCGTATGAAAACGCTATCCTTCCAGAGCTTCTGCCCTTTGAATCCTCACGGGATTCTTTGGCTCCTGGGCTCCTGCAGAGTTTTTTGTGCACAAAGCGCTATCTGTCCTGAGATTCCACAAACACTCACACCCCCTTGAGGGATTTGATCCTTCTTCTCTCTCAGATGGAGAATATCAATGCCTTCCTGACTTTCACCCCGACCAACCTCCTTTCTAAGTCTTCTAGGTATTCAATAACCTAGTGAAAGCTCCCTCAGTGGATGCTTCCTTCAAATGATAGAACTCAAAGAGTTCTTTCCTCCTGTGTCATCTGCACACTTCGCTCGACGTCCTCCAGACGGAGCTCCTCAGAATCCTCGACAGAATTCTGGTCTCTCTGAACTCACAGCAGAGTTCTTCCCTCTGTGCACGTCTATACACACGCTCGATACCCTCTGGGTAGAGCTCCTACAGAACTCCCAGTAAAGGTTCTGTCCACAACAGTGTCTCAGCTACACTGCCTTGACTATTGAGGTGTTCAGCAACCCCAAAGTCCTCCTTCTGTATGAGTTGTTGGCTTCCAGGCTGGTGCTCTCAACACGTCTTTGTCTGACTCCTCACGAGTTCAGAAGTGCCTCCTCAGTGCACTGGGATTCAGAGTCTCAACACTCTGTCACGCCCTCATGGCATGAACCCTCAAAGACCTCTCAAACCTGAAATCAAACCAACTCCTTGCAAAGGTATAATAACAGCATATAATTACAGCATAAGGAAAACACTTACAGGCACACACACATAAACAGAATATCATGTAGGAAAAACTGCTCTCTGTTCATATATTAACAATTGGCAAAATGCCTGTATTTTTACAAGGTGTTCTCGAGCTCTCCTCATCTCTACATGCATTCTATCTACATGTACTTCTCCTCTACTCAAAATGAGATCTCCCTATCTCTTTTACCTCAGGTGCTCTCAGCGCTTCCCTCCAAGTACACCTACCCTATTCAATTACAATGAATGGGGCTGTCTAGTCCAAAATCGGACCTAGATCTCAGCCAATCTACAATAAAGGCCGATCCTATCTAATGCATGCGCAAAGGCATGGCTTTCCTGGCTCAACAACCTAAGCACATTAATTACATTCAATACAAACATGAATGAGTCTGCGCCTCCTTTTCAACACATGAAAGCATGCGCGCTGATGTGGCTGGCTGGCTGCATTGGAGAGATGCTCCTGCATCAGAACATCACCTAACAATCTACAAAATTCTAAACAATAAGTCAATGTAAACAATATTCATCATCAATATATCATCCAATATACTAATTTACAAATTAGAAAACAATAGCAATATAGGAAAAAA
>ML803366.1:149463-162533 GCA_009831015.1 Picea engelmannii
TACCTTAGTATCTGTGTGAGACATGTGTTTGATAAACCATTCAAAACCTTCAGGTTCACCAACAACAATATAGCAGATAAAAGATTTGTTGTTGAGCCTTCATAAATAGGTTGACGTGACTTCTCGAGTAGAGGATCAACATCGTGACTATCATCCTCGTTGTCCTCATCCGTTGGAGAAAATGTGTCTTGGATCAATCTATGTATCTTATCTTCCTAATTTGAATCACTAATGTTATCTCCATCCATATCATCATTAATAACTTGATCAATAGCTTCAATATTCTGATCTCGAAGTTCATCTCCATGTAAAGTAGTATTTCTGCTAGTACTTGGAAAATAACTCTCTAGAGGTCGACACTTTGGAGGCATCGCCTATATATTTAAAAACAACATAGAAAAGTTAGTGTGTATAGAAAATATAAAAACCCCGATAAGAAATATTACTAAAATTCATGACATACTAATTATTACAGAGAATACATTAAATATTGAATCCTCTTACCAAGGGATGATATTCATAACCCCCTTTGGCATGCCCCTTCTCCCTACAATGTTTTTGGGATGTTGTTATTAAAAGTCTTCTATTTTGCAATCCTCTGCAATCATAGCAAGGGAAATGACATTTTCCATCGCCCCTCACCTCTAATGCTTCTCTTAACCAAGCAAGCTTCCTGTCATTTTTGTTCATTGTGACAAATCCTTGTCTTGACAAGTAATTGTCTTACCTACACCATACCAAACATTAAGTTGTCATTTTTTTATATTTTGGCTACTCCTTTCGATTATGATATGTTTATTTGTCGTGACCTACATCTTTATAATAAGGTCAACATCTTTATAATAAGGTGATCATATGTGTAGAGGATCAACATCATGATGACATAGATAACATCTTTATAATAAGGTCATATGTGTACAAATGTTTTCTTTATATAATAGAGACATATATACCTAACATAAGTTTAGGGTTAGTGTTTATGTATCTTATCAGTTCCTGCTAAAGCAGGGAATATAGCACTTTCTCCCTCGTCCATATGTACACACCCGATCACGTCAACCACAACGTTTAGCCTCAGGTTTTGTTTTTCATTCTTAAATAATGGAAATTCTCGTACTTTGTTTTGAAAAATCTACAGACCCGATCACGTCAACCACAATATTTAGTCTTTGGTTTTGTTTTGCATGATTAAATAATGGATGATCTCTCGTACATTAATAATTATATGTAATATCAATAGGATATCTTGTCACTAATGCCAACCTACCCATTATTTATTACAATATGTTGAGGATAGAAAAGAATTCATGCGGGAGAGGGAAATGTTATTAATATTTCTCTTAATTTATATGAGGAAAAGGAAAATGTTATTAATATTTCTCTTAATTTATATGCCAAAGAGGGAAATGTTGAAGATAGCAAAGAATTTATGCGGAAGAGGGAAATGTTACAATATATTAATTGCATCTATTACCCTTGTTGTTATAAACATGAGTTTCCTCCCTATCTTATAAATACCATAACTTATCATTTATCAATATAACAATCAACTTCAATATTTTATTCATGGAGATTTCTTCCTTCATTTAATTGAATTAGTAAGTGCTAGTTGCCAACCATTAGGTGTGCAAGTATCCCAACCATTATTGTCACTGTTATATTATTTTCAATTTATTAAAGTGTGATCCCTTTTGGGTGCTAGGGATGTAACAAGTGGTATCAAAGATTCAATCAAGATTTGTTGGTGTTTTTTGTGAGGTCTTAAAAATTAAAAGAGAGAAGAAAATGGCAATCAATTACTATCATTTCACCGATCGGGGTTGAGTTTCAAGAGCACTTCCATATCTTTATGAATGAAAAGAGAGAGAGATTATAACTACAATTGAAGGGAAAAGGGTATGTGGAATCCATAAACCTAGAATATTATAGAATCCACATACCCTTTTCCATAGAATATACTAACTAGATCGAAAAACCAAAGACATGAAATATGGTACTACACATATTATAATATATTATCAAGGAAAAAACAAGCTAAATGAAATTTGGACATTTGAAAAAACAATTACAAGTTAAATGAGTACATCAATAAAAAATAACATACTAACCTTGCAAGTTCAAAATCCAAGCTATGTAGATCAAGAATTGGATTTGTTTAACTAGTGGGTGACGGAAATAAAAAATAGCTCAAGCAAAAGCCAAGAACAGTGTCGCAACTATAGCAATTGTGTCACAAAGTCTCTTAAAGTCACGTATATATAGATAAAATAGTCAACTAGTCTTTAACACCGACCAATGAGATAGGAAAAATTTGTGTCACTATTGCCACGAAAGTTAGTCGCTATAGTGATGAAAATACTGACTAAATTTAAATAAGATTTTCGTTCATATTGTGACGAAATTTCGTGGCAATATCGACGAAAATCCTGCCATGTTTAAAAAAAATATGAAACTAGTTGAAGTGTAGAAAATTTTCGTGGAATAATCCACCCATATGTAGTAGTGTTTGTTGAGGTGTGTACACATATGCGATGTCCCTTTATTTCCATGTATATGGAACTCTTTGTACCTATAGCTTAAATTGACATTGCAATACTCTTTTCTTTCCATGTCTTATAGTACCAAATTGTTTTGGACTTTAATTAAATAATGGTAAATGAATGGGCTTGGAAAAATGTTGCATCGTGGATGAAGGGAAACATACCCTCTACAAAGGAACCCATAAATGAGATCATACGAGCCCTAGTATATCATGAAACCTCATACCTATAAGCCTAACCCCCATCCACTTCACATTCACTACATGAACTAGAGTGGTTTCTCCTTGGAAAATTCCCCTACTTGAGGAATTGGTTCACCCAATAGGGCACTATGAAACCACTCCCATATCTAAATTTTACAAATTTTATAAGGTCTTTGAGTATATGTTTATTCTGAAAAGGGATAGTTCTATGCACATGTTTTGGTGGTTCTTTTATTATATATGACTAAATTGAAATGATATTATGACTTATGGACCCTTGGAGGGCATATTTGTTGTCTTTGCAAGTCATTGAGAGGTGACAACTTGATCATGGAGGCACAAGGTCACCTGGACCTTCACCTGGGGCATGAACCCCATAGGATGGATGATGGGACCCTTCTCCTTGGACAGTTAGCATGAGGGACATTGTCTTTGGAGGCACTTGAGGATTCCTTGTCGGTGACTCGCTATCCTTCCCGGCCCCAACGTTTTCTTTTGGAGGCCTCATCTCTCTCCCATGGGGCATGGCATAAGACTTGGGAGGATATGGTTTTGGTGGTGTTCGTGACTTGATGATGAATTGGCACATGTTGATGGAGGAAGACCCTAGCACCATGAATATATGGCCTTTGGAGGCCCAACGTTTCCCTCAAATAGCTAAACAATTTCCTCATTATGCCAAAATCTCACCTCTATAGGGCATGGCATCATCTTTTACTACTTTTTTATTTTGTAACGGGGAAAATTAGCTGGATAGCCTCCCTAATTTGTGTTTTACATTAATATAAGTGGATACATTGGTTTCCTAAGGCATTGAATAAATAAAGGACATGGAATTTTCATTTGAACATAAAACTCGCATGAGAACTACATAACATTTGGCTGAAAATTTTTCCCTCTTTGGGAAAATCACATATTTTCTCTCTTGTGCTCTTTTGGATCCTAGCTACTTTTCTATTTGAAAGAAGCAGTGCACTATCTCTCTTGCTGGTTTTTCTTTCATGTGTGGTGGGATAATATTTGTAAGGAAGAGTTTATCTTGCTAATTCTTGGAGTAAGTGTTATAACCCTAAATTGCACTACAAATGCTTACCTGGCATCAGGCCAACTCATATCCCTTCTTTGAAAATCCTCTTGAATCAAGGCCCACACTCCCTAACTCATTACTGCACGCATGTACATGTTGGATGACCAAAAACAACCCGCGTGGACCGACAAAAGCATGAAAAAAGGAAAGTTGTTGACGGAACAAAAAGCTATGGGTGAGTTAATTGAAACTCCCGACCATGCATGGCCGAAGGTTCGTCCAAATACCTAGCTCCTTCTAGCCTATAAAAGAAGGGGTAGGGGTACCATTTGAAAGTGGAAAAATATAGCAAAGAAACTCTGCCCATTTACATATTCCATTGTCCTAACCCTTTAGCCTTTCCTAACGCCAAAGGAGATTTAAAGCAAAGTAGTTGAAGGACAGAAGAAGAGGAGCCCAGGATCAGGTTCAAGGAGCGGTGGCCGGTCTCAACTTTTGTAGGTTGACTCATTTTATGTAATAAAGAGAATTATTTTCCTGTCCCAATTCATGAACTTTTTACGGTTTGATTAGTTTATGTTTGATTTCTAACCTGTTAGTATATAAGTAGTATGCATGGATAGTTGTTTCTCATCTTGAATGTAGGTCATCTTTGGAAGGAGCATTGCAAATAAGTAATCAAGCACAATGGAGGATCGACATCAAATGCCGGTAACGAGGTAGGTTGATCTTTCCATGCATTTACTAAGAAA
Source organism: Picea engelmannii (assembly GCA_009831015.1). Classification (NCBI taxonomy): domain Eukaryota; kingdom Viridiplantae; phylum Streptophyta; class Pinopsida; order Pinales; family Pinaceae; genus Picea; species Picea engelmannii. The sequence goes on from ML803366.1 coordinate 153,986, forward strand.
AGGGGTTTTTAATCTAGGGATGAAGGTAGAAAGTAATTTCTATTCAGTCATATCTACATGCAAAGTCTGAACGCTATTTGCTAGTTCGTAGGGTGTGTTTCCCCAACAATAGAATTGGCGACCATACTAGGGAGAAGCTCTTGGGTTCCTGGAATTTTATTTAGTTTTTGGGTAGTTTAAAGACTAGTTTTTCTTGCCTGTCTTTTCTTTTTGTTTCTGTAAAGTCTAAGCTATCAGGGAGTTTGGTTTTCCATACCATCTTTCCCTGACTTTTTCTTGACTATGTTTTTCGGGACCCACAGAGGTACACACTGCCTGCATAAGGCCTGCACGTGTGTACCTGCGCCCTAGCCTCTTACAACCCGCGTGTGAATGCTAGCTGTAGAGGTATCAATAGCGTGTAGAGTTCAGAGAACCTCAAAGGCAGTCCTCCTCTTCCCTGTTAGAATCACACATTCTCAGGGGGTTTTTTGGAATTGTGTCTGAGTCTTGTTTGCTAATAGTCCTATCTCAGATTGTTTTTTCCTTATTGTTTTTCCTTGCATTATTTCTTTTTCTGTTAGGAAGAGTATCCAAGCCTTTAAGGGATCCTGGTTATCAATATCAGTGGTCTCTTCCTGGTTTGGTTTGTCTATTTTCATTTTTTATTAGATTTTAGATATACACGCGGTCTGTACAAGGTCATCCCGCGTGTACACACCCTCTGTCTCTGTTCAGCATGCATTCGTACGCATGTTGTTTGAGTAACATTCGCATGTTTGTACAGGCTACTTTTTGTTAAGGGTGAGACAATCATCCTCTCCTTTGATAAGAAGTATTCCTCTCAATTGTTTGAATCTCTGTTTGAACAGTCAATAGCATAGGATTATTTTTACCCTTAGCTTGTTTTTTCTCATTTAAAACGTTGTCAGAAAAAAAAGTTTTTTTTTTTACGGTTTTTAGACAAGTGTAAGAGTCATTGTTTTTACAATTGCTATTGTGTCATTTTTTAATATGATTCTTTGGGATCTGCGTTTTAAGCCATAATTTTTTTTCTTGGTTTTTTTCTTGTCGGTATTTTCCCTTTCTTGCTTTACTAGCAATTAAATAAATAAAAAATCTCTTTTCATTTTCTTCTTTGGTTGAAGAGTGTGTTTCTACATCATTAGCTAGGGAAAAGTCTTTTATTTCATAAGTTTTTGTAGTTCACTTAGATCATAAGTAGCTCATAGTCGAGTGAAATTCCTTTGAGTTTTCTGTCCAAAATCTTAGAAAAGTTAAAAAATCTTTCTTTTGAAAAGTTGTTGAAATTTTGCATTCAGTAAAAGTTTTGTTTCCATCTTTTTTATTCATATTTTGCTTTCATATTTTACGCATCATTAGTTTCACCCTCATACCCCTTGACATAAGACAAATCCATAAAAGTAATGCTAAATTTAAAATCTACTAGACTTTTATGTTTGTATTGTTCACAAACTAGTTCAGGACTAGGGCCTTGGATTAGGTTGGAGAGGAAACTCTTCAAGGCAATTTAAAATCAAACATTGGAGTCTGAGATAAGGAGTGTCTAAGTCCAGTTTTGTGGAAGTTATCCAAGACCCCACTCTAACACAGGGGATAAACACAAGGTCACGTGCGAAAAGGTAGTGAAGATAACCCCTCCAAAGCCAGACCAATCGTAGTGGAGAACACATATAGAGGGCTTGTTTTTGGATTTCTTCGTTTTCATTTGCCACAGGGCTTCGTGGGTCTCAAATCCATTTGAGGTCCTCAGTTTTCTTTCAGACCATTTTCTCTCGATACCCTGCTCATTGTGGTCTACCGGACTTTCGATTGTACCTGCCTGGTGACTGTTCGCATGCTAGCAACCTAGTTGCCAACCTTTGTTAGGGACATACACACGTGACTGCGGGGGTATACCACGGTACCTAGGATAGACATCAGGCCATGCTTTGCAGAGTATACTTGGAGGGTGCTTCCGTGTTCGAGTTTCACTTGCACCAATAAGTTTCTCTAGTGTTTGCTATTGTCACTGTTCTTCCGATTAATTTAGTGTTTTCTTGTCTTATCTTCTAGGGACTTTTTTCTTAGTGTGTGTTACTTTTGAGAATTTAGACTACCTTAGAGTGTCTTGGATCTTCTCACACAGTGGAGGATCCCGAGCTCCATCGGTCACGAAGGCTTCTTGGCCTGCCGTCGGTTACACTGGAGTCACCCCTCCCACCATTAAGGTGGAAGCTAGACCAACAAGGGTCTTTTGAAGCGATCGGGTTACAAACCATTTTTCTCGAACAACGCCTAGAGGAATCGACCATTTTGAACCTTGAAGCAACCACTCTTGGCTCGGTTGAAACCTCAGCCACTAATCTCTTGGCACCTTTTATTATACCAATTCAATTTCACGAGTGCCAGACAATGCCTCACACAGTAATGGAAACAAATGTTGTTACTTCTTCTGGGAATTCTTCAATTACCACCACAGTTGTCACCACAGGAGAGTCATCTCCTAACCTACCATTGTCGGTCCGAGCCACCAAGGTCTTGACCGCAACTACTTCGCACAGTGGTCCTAACCCATCTTTGGTAGTGACCACAACCCCTTTTACACCTAGTATGACAGGCCCTCCGTTCTCATATGGTATGCCTAGTTCGGGTACAAGTCTTGTACTTTCCTACTCCACCTTACAGACTTTGGGTCTGGGGGCAGGGAGGTCTAGCGCTCCTCTGCAAGGTCACATGGGGGGCACTCTTGTCCTTTTTAACACATTTCCTTATGCAAGAGGTCATATCCCTCCTTCATCCTTTTCACTCGGTGGTTCGCATCAGCAATCCGCAAGGCAACCTACACACAATATTTTATTTGGAGCGGGGTGTCAAGGACCACCTTCGCATAGTATGCCGGTAGGTTCGACACCTTTTTCTTGGAATGGAACGTTTGGTAACAAAACCTTCTCGTCAACTGCTTTCCCAACTGGGGGCAACCCCATTTTGGGACAATCTACTCCTGTGTAGGGTACTATTCCTGCACAGGGGGCAAACCTAGCAGGACCTTGCAATTCAGGGCAAGGATCTGTTCCCTCCTCCGGAATGCCAATCTAGGGTAATTCTTTCCACAATCAATGGAACCCCGGACAAACTACTATGCCTATCCCCACGGGACCGGCATGGGGTAATCCTTCCCAAAGTCCTTCGAATACAATGCATGCCCAACAATCCATGTCCTATTTGGGAAATCAGCCCATGATGTCTCCACAGATGCAAAATCCTTATGTTGGCTAGGGCCATGGTTTCTACTAGAATCCGAGCCAGCAGCCAAACTTTTCCTAGCAACCTGATGCCAGTCAAACTCCAGGACCCTTTTTCCCAGGTTATCAACAACAACCCAAACTACCATTCCTGACAACTTTACACTTGCCAGATTTGACAAGGCTGTTGAATGACCCTATTTGTCACAATCCACGTTGGCCTCCTATGCCGACGAAATTTCCTTCGGACATTCCAAAGTTCTAAGACAAGCCTAATGAAGATCCAGGAGATCTTGTGGCTACCTTTCATCTTTGGTGCTCATCTAACTTGTTGAAAGATGACTCCGTATAGTTGCGATTGTTTCAACATACTCTCACTGGGAGTGCCGTGAAATGGTACATTAAGCTCGATCGCTCAAGATACTCTTCTTTTGGCGAATTGGTGATGGCTTTCCTTAACCATTTTCAGTTACCTATGAGATACGACGCTGGCACAGAGCTGCTCGCTAATTTTGAACAGAAAACAACGGACCATATCTCTCATCACATCCAAGAATGGAGATACTCGAAGAGTTTAATCAAAGTACCAGTTCCACCAACATTCCTTCTTGAGTGGTTCCTTAAGTCTTTGGTCCCGCAGTTATCCAAAGACGTCGCGACATCCAGAGTTTTCTCTGAAGAAGACTCCATCATGAGGGATCAACAGTTTGAGCTCATCTATTCTCAGTCTGGTTTATTATACAACATCTTTCCATATGTGCCATGTTCAATAATGGATAAAACTAGACAGAGAGTTTGACCGCATGCCAATGGTATTGTTGGTTCAACACAAACCAAGCCCGCTGAGAAATTGACAAAGCAGTTGCAACAGTTATCCATACAACACACAGCGGCCAGCCAAACTACTTCTTTGGCTTCTCCACTTACCCAAACGTCGGAGGTACACACGGTGCAGTCAACTAACCCAAAGCCCCCCCAATAGCCTGAAGGGAAGAAAAAATAACGAAAGAAGGGTAAGGGGGATAAAAAACCCAATGATAATGCTGGCGGGGACAACACTGAAAAATGGAAGTCAAGGTATCCTTGCAACTTGTGCATGGAATACTACCTGACCCATCTATGTCCTCGACTTCCAGAGGCCCAAACATTTGTCACACAGCAATCCTAGGCAGTGTTGACAAACCCATTTCAACATGGAAAAATCTAACTCAAGCCTCTGCAAGTACGGAAGGGGGCAGCCAAGAAAACTGCCCACCTCCAAACAACCCCTCGTCCGCGAATGTATATATGGTTAGGGGTGATTCTTTCATATCGACTAGAGAGCACGATTATAGTAAACCAAGCGCTTCTGAGAAGGGCAAAGAAGTTGACCTCCCATCTCTTCCTCTACAGATTGAGAAGACGTTGGGAGAAACAATGACACGCATTCTAAAAGGTGCATTTAAAAAAGCTTCTCATAACCCAAATGCAAGGGCCGCCCAGAACTACTCTATGGTGGAAGATTTATCACAAACCCCTTGTGCGATGTCTTCTTTGGAGGTCCTCCAAAGCTGCCGTGCTCAGAGGAAAGCCTTGTTAATCGCTTTGGGCTCTACTGAGACTTGTAATCTGGGTACCATCATGTTAGATACAACCGAATTAAAACCTCGTCTACCTTACCATGTAACATTTCAGATAGTAGTGGCTTACCGCACAATTTTTTTTACACGGAATATCTTCTGCACGGTGGTCGACAAGGGTCCCTCGACATGCATTATGCCATTGGCATGTTGGAAGGCCATCGGCCAACCCATTTTGTCTCCATCACCTACTCTCCTCACTGCTTTCGATGGTCGTTCATTTCGACCACATGGCATCGTTCTTTCTTTCCCCATGCAATTAGAAGGGAAGACCATGTGTGTCGAAGTAGAGGTAGTCAATGTTCCCCTCGACTATAACCTCTTGTTAGGATGGAGTTGGACTTATGTTATGCAAGCTGTGGTTGCTACAGTTTTTTGGGTCTTGTTGTTTCCACATGAGGGCTGGATAGTGACCATAGATCAATTCTCTTTCTCCAGACCTGACCCAACTCTGGGGGCATCCACGGTCCCGATGATTGATAATCCTCAACCAAGTGTCATCAACATAGGAGTTGGTTTGTTCCCATCTTTGATGGGTACCTTTGATTACCCACCTCTGCAGGACGATATCAAATTTATATCTAATCACCATAAGGTTGAGATTTTTCAAGTTTCATCGTTCTGCACGACTTACTTCGAGGATCCATGGATTCTTCCTTCCCCATCATCCATGATGGATGAGACAGGGCACCCCGGCATGTCCATGCCCTTGTCTGTCGCTGAAGTAGCGTACTCTTTAGTCCAGCAAGATTAAGCTAACACTGATCCCACTCCTGCACAAGAGTTAGATCCACTTCTAGAGCCTATTTGGGCTCATGGTTCTCTCGCTAATGTCGATTCGTTAGACTTAGTCTTGCCTTGTGATGAAGCAGTAATCAAAGCAATGACTAGTCCGGACAAACCTTGGGAATATCTTCATCACAAATCATATTTTCTCCCAGAGTTAAGCCGAATCGAAGCAGGAGAATTCACCATGACCATGACACGAGATCAACCTTGTCCTATAAATCTCTTAGTTACACATGAAATTTATGCTGAGGGAAATATGGAAACTATCGCTAAAACTATACCAATCAACATCTGTCAAAACCCTAGCGTCATGGAGAACGTCTTCGTCGGAGTGGATTGCTCCCCCGAAGAGATTCAAATCTGTACGGATCTTTTCAAAGAATTCCACGATGTTTTTGCCTAGTCTTATGAGGAAATGCTAGGTATCGATCCAAAAATAGTTGAACATGAAATCACAACGTATCTTGATGCCAAGCCTATTCGATAGAATCTTTGTCCAGTTAATCCCAAGAAAGCAGCATCCATCAAGATTGAGGTTGAGAAATTGCTAAAGGTAGGTTTTATCTACCCTATCCATTTGACTCAATGGGTGTCAAATCCTGTGCTGGTCAATAAAAAACAAGGCACGATTCATGTATGTACCGATTTCCGTGATTTGAACAAGGCATGTCCCAAAGATAATTTTCCAACATTGTTCATCCACCAAATCATTGATGAATGTGTTGGTTGCGAATCCTTTTCTTTCATGGATGGTTTTTCGGGATATAATCAAATCCAAATCAAATGCGATGACCAACACAAAACGACATTCATTTGTCCGTGGGGTACATTCGCATATCGTAAGATGCCTTTTGGTCTTAAAAATGTTGGCGCCACCTTCCAGCGGGCCATGTCTTTTTCTTTTCATGATCTCAAGCATATAGTCAAGGCCTATCTAAATGATTTAGCATCATGATCTCGCAAGAGAACGGATCATCCTACACACCTTAGACTAATCTTCGAACACTATCGCTACTTTAGGATTCGCTTGAATCCAAACAAGTGAAGCTTCTGCTTAATGGCGGGACATTTGCTAGGTTTCATTGTATCAAGAACAAGGATCATGGTCAATCCTCTCAAGGTGGAGGCAATAATCCAGTTTCCCCCCCCACGCACAATTCTACAACTTCAGAGTCTACAAGGCAAGGCGAACTTCTTACGATCCTTCATCACCAACTATGCTGAAATCACCAAGGGATTTATGCGTTTACTGAAGAAAGATGTTCCCTTTTTCTGGGACGAAGTTGCTCAACGCTCTTTCGACACATTAAAACACGCCCTCACAACTTCACCTCTGCTACGACCACCTAACTATAACAAAGATTTCTTATTATATATGGTTGTCGCAGAGTCAACCATTGGCATGGTTTTAGTTCAGGAAGATGATTCGTTCTCAGAATACGTGATCTATTACCTGAGTCGAGGCCTCGTAGGACCGGAACTCAATTATTCTCATATCGAAAAACTTGTGTTGGCAACAGTTCATGCTGTTCAACGGTTTCGTCATTATGTCATGTTTCGCAAGACCACCATCATTGCTGTCGTGAATCCATTCTAGTACATGTTGAACCGATGGGTTATAGGTGGAAAAATTAGTAGATGGATAGTCATCCTCCAGGAATTTGACTTAGACTTCATTTCAACAAAGTCCAAAAAGTCATTGGTCTTCGCAGAGCTTATTTCAGAATTTCCGGTTGAGTCAGGTGACATTGTGCCTGAGGAATCGCCTATCCGGGGAGATATGTTTTTGATCACATCTTCAGATTCCTAGTACGGAGATATACTTATCTATCTCTTGACTTTGAAGTGCTCCACCTTTGCTTCTCATGACGAGCGTCGGCGTATACACCATCAGGCTAATAATTATCTCATAACCAATGATACGTTGTATCGAAGAGGTGTAGACTGTGTCTTACGTCGATGTCTCACACATGAGGAGGGAGTCATCATGCTCAAGAAATTCCATATTGGAGATTGTGGCGGTCATTTGTCTGGGCTAGCAACAACCCAAAAGATTCTACGAGCAGGTTACTTCTAGCCGACACTTATCAAGGATTGTATAGAATCGGTCAAGAAGTTCCATCCGTGCCAAGTCTTCTCTTAGAAGATGAGGGTGCATCCTGCTCACTATGTTTTCTATCATCACAGTTGGTCCCTTCACCAAGTGGGGGATTGATTACACTACTTGCAACCCCCTGGTCAGCAAGGGGGCACCTCTATATCATCATAGTTGTCGACTACTTCACTAAGTGGGTCGAAGTTATGGCAATGTTTAGAGATGATGGAGAGACTGCAGCTCTCTTTTTATTCAATTAGATCGTAGCAAGGTTCAGCGTCCTGAGAGAGATTGTCACTGACCATGGAAGTCACTTTCAGAACCAAATGATGACCGAATTAACATCAAATCTTGGTTTACATCAAGAGAATTCATCACCTTACTACCCCCAAGCCAATGGGCAGGTTGAGGCTGTAAACAAAACTCTTAAGACTATTCTATAGTAAACTATCAACTCAACCAAGTCAAATTGGCATTTGATGTTATACTCGACATTATGGGCTTACCAAACATCTGTTAAGACTGCAACTGGTTTCTCACCTTTTCAACTCATTTACGGGTTGGAGGCAGTCTTGCCCATCGAATGTCAGATCCCATCTCTAAAATTGGCAGTACACTTATTGCCATACACTTCTCCACTTGAAGAATGATTAGTGGGTAAAATCATGAAGCTGGGTAACACTTTCGTGACAATCGGGTCTCCAAAATTTCTAGCGGCAATTTTTCGGCCGAACAAATGTTACTTTCGGCCGAAATATTTTTCGGCCGAAAATTTTCATGTCAAATTTAACGGTGCCGTCAAAATTCGTGTACAATGTTTT
>ML803366.1:169800-216698 GCA_009831015.1 Picea engelmannii
TTTTATATATATATATATATATATATATATATATATATATATATATATATATATATATATATATATATATATCTTCTCTACTGCAATTTATGAACAACAAGGTTTATTTCGTGTTCCCCTTTGATTGAAGGGTTGTATATCTATCTTGTGTCTTATTCTGGGAAGGTCTAACATTGTCTTGTAGGTACACAATACTTTGGAATAGAGGATTCATTGGCCATTCTATCACTTTCCATCTTAATCCCCTTAGGGTCATCACGATTTCTCACCTGTGGTGATTTATTATCACTAAAGTGAGGGGAGTGTCTATCTAAGGTGGTAGTGGGTAGGTATTCTCATAGTTGTCACACTTTTGTGCATTGGGTTGCGATTTCCCCAATTTACAGATCGTGTGATAACAAGGAGAATGTAACCAAGAGGAGGGGTGCATAAAACAGGTTAGGGTGCACCGACATAAGTAGCTCACGAAGGATGGGGCACGTCGATCCCAAGGGACGTGACGATTGGTGAGTGCATGGGTTCATTTTGGTGCACCATGTCGACAAAGGTGTGTGTTTCATATCGACACATGGGTCGAGAGAGTGGCATGGAAATTGTTTTGGACGTGATGGTATACAAAGGCATGCAGACACCCAAAGGACATGACAATTTGCGATGGTAACCTTTGTAGTCACTATAATAGAACAAGGTCACAAAACCAAGGAAGGAAGATTTGCACAACATTGAGAGCAATATCAACTCTATGATTCTAAGGGAGACTTAGAAAAAGAAGGGCGAGCTCCATCAAGGAGCCAAGTCACTCCATTGTGGACATAGTTGGGGCGACCTTCTTTTGGGTTGAGTTTCAAGAATGTCTTGTTAGAGGTCTTAATGAGACATGATAGGGGATATAAATGCAGTTTGGTATGAAGTGTTGTAGTAGATAAGAGACAATGAGTCTATGGTGGATCCCCATTTGGGGTGCTTCGCAAAAATTGTGAAAGATGATATGATAGATGAGTCTTTGTGTGATGAATTTGTCTATGAGTGTCTTGGTGAGGTGAGGCAAGTCGATCCTTGGTGTGATGAATATGTGTATAACAATCTTGGTTAGGTGAGGTGAGTCATGTAACTCGTCTCGAGTTGTAAACTGAGCGGGCAGTGCTCATATTGTAAAAATTTTGCAATAATCAAAATTAGACAGGTGTGAGGCATGGGTTGTGTCGCCTACACTATATATATGTGTCTCTTGTTTATTTTGCAAGTGTTCTCCTCGTTTCATGAATGTATGCTTAAATGACTAAGTGTTTAGACTCTTAACAAATTTTCTAAGTTTACAAGAGTTCCACTAGAGTAGGAGTATGATTGGCCCATAGCGTAGAATGGAGTATGGATATGCTCTAGGTGAAGAGACGTAGTTCAGACAAAGTATCCTTGGTGTTGTCGAGTACCCAAGTAAGAAACATCACCATCAATAAGAAAACAATTACAATATTTGGGCACACGCAATGTGGAGAAGTGAGAGGATGGATGATGCCCTCCTACGAAGTTAACCCAAATAGGCCCACCTTCCCTTCTTCAATGGGGTTAATTTGACTTTTAAAACTTCCAACTACGGTTCAACTAAATTTAGGCATGGTTTATTAAACTAAACACATAGCTTAAGGACTCCTTATGCCACTGGAGTATTTGTTTCTAAATTAAGGTCTACCATAAGTTAAAACAATTTAAAGTATAACTTGGATGGTTGAGATGAATGATTGTTATCCTCCCCACAAGGGGTCAATTCCCTTAAAAAATAAATGACATGTTGAGGTCCTAATGAGTATATTGTTACAATGGCTTCGAGCCTTGTTTCACTATATGTAATGAAAAGTTTCCATTAATTCAATTGAATATCAAAGAAACTGTTTTTAAAAATTAAAAGAAACTGTTTTTAAAAATTAAATTTGTACTTTTTCTTTCCATTTTTAATTTTAAAGGGATAATTTAGGACGCAATCTGACCCACGTTAGGGTATTGGCGACTACGTTGGGCCCTAAAAGAGGCGGATCGTGAATAGATAAGCGGGTAAAAAATGCTAAATTAAGAAAACCCTAAAGGCTCTACGTAAGGGTTATGTTAACCGGAGTTAAAAGAAGAATTAAAAACGAAGACGCATGCTTATTTGGGTAATTAGCACCTATATAAATAAATGCACTCATTGCCCTTTCGTCGTATCGTTTAGATCATCGTTCAGACTTCTCTCCGACTTCTATTCTCTTACACACAGACTTCTGTCGGAGTTCTCTCCTTTCTATTTTTCAGATCATCGGGCAGCTGGGAAGCCATGGCCAGGGAATGCAAGGTGACTTTGAAGAGCTCAGATGCTGAATTGTTCGATGTCGACGAGGCCGTAGCCTTGGAATCTCAGACCATCAAGATTATGATCGAGGATACCGGCACTGCCAGCGCCATTCCTCTCCCTAACGTTTCCAGCAGGATACTCTCAAAGGTCCTCGAGTACTGCAAGTACCATGTTGAGGCGCAGAACCCCACAGACGAGAAGTCAGCCATTTCCGAGGACGAAATCAAGACCTGGGATCAGGAATTCGTTAATGTCGATCAGGCAACTTTGTTCGACCTAATCCTGGTATTCTGACAGAAAACCTCATTTAATTAGGAATTTGATGGTTTGATATTTCCCAGAACCGGATTTAATTATCGTTTCGATTGTTCGTTACTCTATCAGAAAACATCATTTTATCAGGGATTCGATAGTTTCGTACTCTTAGAGAGTCCCAGTTAATTAGGGACTCAATGGTTTGGTATTCTTGGACTCAATTAGGAGTCCCCTTGTACATTTGCCCTTGCGCACCTGCCGTTAGGGTGTTTTCAGAACCTATTTGTACTGTTTGTGGACGGCCGCTTTCGTGAAGGCATTCTCTCTTTAGGATTTCCGAAGTGGTGGAATTCTTCAACGTTATTTTTAATGGATAATTTGGGGCACGCAAGAGTGGTGCCTTCCCTTGGTTATTAGATTTAAGGGTTCGTGAAGTTTTGGTCTTAGGTATTAGGTTACAGGTTTTTTTTTATAGATATCTTTTTGGCACTAGAGAATATGGCTCCTTAATTTTTTTTATTTTATTTTTATTTTTAATAATTATTATTGTGGGTTTATTTTGGATTACATTCTAGATAAAATTATAGTGCTTCTCGAAGCCCATTTTCCCGGATTGAACATTTTGGTTTTCTGGATTAAGGGTTTTTTTTAATGGAAATTGTTGGGGACGTAAATCGTAGTATTTCCTTATTTTTTACCAATATTTTTTAGTTTTTGGATATTTGAGACCATTTGTAGTGTATGGAAAGGGTTTCCGTATCTGGCATATACATACGTTCAACTATATCGTATTTAATGTTTTTAATGTTTTGGCCTTATGTATTTTAGGTTAAATGGTTTATTTATTTATTTTTATGGGTACTTGGTTATATAGTATTTTTTTCTTTTTGGATGATTTTTGAGGCACATTTGTAGTGGCTAGAATTTAGAAATTATGTATTTTAGGTTAAATGGTTAATTTATTTGTTTTTATGGGTATCGAGTTATAATGTTTTCTTTTAGTTTTTTGGATGATTTTCGAGGCACATTTGCAGTGGCCGGAATTTCGTTTTAAGTGGGTTCTTGGGCCCATTTGAAGGATTTGACGCATAAGTATCTCTGAACTGTTGGCCTTTGTATTTAGTTTAAAGTTTTTGCAATAGATATTTTAGGGCACAATGTTAAAGTTTTTTCATTTTTTTTTTGTATGTTGTATAGAATTTGGAGTTTTTTTATGGATGTTTTGCAAGACACTAGTGCAATGCTTCTGAATTTTTTCGTATTTTTGGTTTATACAATTGCAGTGTTATTAAAATTTTATTTTCACTTGTAACTTAGGGTTAGGGTTCATTTGCAAGGTTTGAAAAGGGTTTCCCTCTTAGTTACATTCAAATGGAGGAGCATTTGAAGTGATGGCGTATTTATATTATAAATATTTGAGGGAAAACAATTAAAGATCTTTTCTAATTTGGGATTTTCTTTTTATGAAGAGACATGAGTGCGATGTTTCTGATTCTTTGGACATATTTTGTCGTATCAAGTGGTTCTTGGAATAACTGATTTTTCAGATTATTGAAACTTTTGAATATTTTATGGAAATTTTTCCTTATTAGCTTTTGGGTTTGTGCAGGCTGCCAACTATCTCAACATCAATAATCTTTTGGATCTGGTATGCCAGGCTGTGGCTAACATGATCAAGGGGAAGACCATCGAAGAAATACGAGACACCTTCAATATTGTGAATGATTTTACTCCTGAAGAGGAGGAGGACGTCAGGCGTGAAAATCAGTGGGCATTCGAATGATAGTAGGGAAGTGTGGTGCAAAAACAGCATATATATTTCTGTGCCATGGTGTTTGGCTTTGTTTTAGTAGCCCAGGATTTGATTAGAAAGTAGTAGTCTCAGACTTTCTTTGTTTGGATTCATTAACTTCTAATACTATGGTCGACTGACTTTGAACATTAAACCCTATTGTTTGTTGTTGTTGAATCATCTCGTAATGATCTCGGAGCAACTCCCCCAATAGTATTGGGCTTTTTGAAATTGCAACTATTTTGCTCTCAACTGTGCTGTGTGTTTTATTTCTGTTGCCGGTAAATGTCTATTATAGACCATAGTAAGAATTGATTGCCTCAAAGAATCCCTGTTTTTGCTGGATATGAGACCAATAGATATGACATTGCATGGCAAGTCGCGCTACTCCTTTTGTTGCTTAACAACTTTATTTATATATATGAGGTGAGTTTCTTGGCATTACAATATTTATAAATAATAAGGTGTTGAGATAACCAGGGTGATAGTATTTTGTTTTTCGATCCAGTAAGTTATTGATGTGATTTAAAAAAACAGTTATAATGCTGGATTGCATTTCTCTGTTCCATCAAAATAGATGTTCATTTCACACAATAATTTAACAGTAATTTGCTTGAGCTGTTGTCCGTAAAGTTATAGTGGTAATTTTTTTGTTTTTTCTCAGGATGGGTGTCTCAGCAATTTTAGTCTTAATTGTTTGTTCATCATTACCCAATTGTAGACAGGTTAAAACAAGTTTAATTTTTTGTTTTTCATACTTCAATCTTAGTATTAAAAGAGAAGTTAGATTCAATTTGTTTATATTGAATTTAATTATATCGCGTAATTACTTTTCTCAGTATCCCCATTTGATATCATTCCGATTAGGTAATTACTTATACAATAAACAAAGTTTCGCTTTGGGTGTATAGGTTTTCAAGATTGTTTATCGGGGATGAGCTGTGACTCATTAATATTTATAAGATATTTATTATTTTTTACATACTGATGGTGTGATAATGATTGAAATATCTAGTTAGTAATTTTATAATTTGATATTGAGATTATATTATGTGCACTAGTTGACAAATTACTAATTCAAATAATTAAACATTTTGTCATCTGTTAAATGTTGTTAGAAGTATTTGAGAAGGTAGAGATCTCCTTTTTCAAACATAACATGGTGGCATTCATTTCTTTTCTTACAAGATAATGAACTTAATTAATTTTATGGTGGTGAATGGTTGTAGTTTTAAAATTTGATTCATTATTTGATTACTGATTTAAAATAGTAAGGATTAGGAAAATTTGGTGTGTTTTCATATTGGAACTTGTCACTACAAATTAGTGTAATATTTGTTTAATTCATATAAAAAAATCTGTATCCACTTGATAATTTTGTTTTTCCTTTTTTTCCTTCATTTTTTATTTTTGTGATTGCGTAGTTTTATTATTTTTTTTGTAAATAAAAAAGGATCCTTGTATTAATATTGACTGTTATCTATACAATGTCAAGTGTTAGCCACCTCTTTTGTCACAAAAGGTAAACCACTACCATTAAAAACTGAGAGGAACTAAAACTGTATGAACTAAACTATATGAACAAAATTGTATGATCAAGTTGTATGTACATAGTGGAATTGGTCACTATGACCATATAGTCTACACAAGGAACAATCAAAACGAGAGGATACAAAAAACATAAACCTGGAGGCTTTACTCCACACGCGGGTGGCCATGGATGTTGTAGACAGGGGTGTACTTCTGGCCACATGTTGGTCATTGAGTCCGCGCAGGAGAGTCCCCTTAAGCATTGAACAAAATGTCAAGTCTTTTGGCTAAGGATGTGTTGTGAGTGGAGTTGATCATCTTGCTTTTGCCGAATTTCGAAAAAAAGTTGGAGGTGCTCCTCCTAGAGTCGATTTGCACATAGTAGAGACTGCTCCACTTCCTTGTCCTCTACAACTACCTCAGTATGCTCCTCCACCTGCCATCTTGGGGGGATTTCCTCCTCCACCATGCAGTTTCTATTGCCAAACATCGAGTTATGTGGATTGATTTTCGAGGGGGCAAGTGGATTAGTGGGAAAAGGAGTACGTTCTCTCGATGGTGGATTTTCCTCTTTAATTGAGCAATTACCATGGATGGAGTGAAGGAGTGGTGATGGAGATTCTAACGACCCTGGCTATTATGAATATTAGGTTTCTTTTCAATTTACCAGATAACCAAAGCATAGATAGGATCACAAGATACACAAAATTTATCATGGGAAACCCTCATGGGGAAGAAAACCCACCAAAAAATTCCTTAATATCTATAGACAATGCAATGCCAGGACAATAAACCAAACACTAGAGAATATCCTCTCCCAAGTAATGCATCTCTCTCTCTTCCTTTTTCTCCAACCGCAACTCCAAACTTGGGGTCTGGATGATCGAATGAGTGAATGAACAAATGAGGCACTATCTTCCTGTATTTATATAAACTAGCAAGTGCTAAAAGGAGGTGTTTCTTCACTCGCAAGGTTGAATTCTCTTTCTAGGTGGTTAGAACCACTTTAATTTGCCTCAGAGATGAATTCCAGTTACCATATTACAATTAGTGTTTGACCAATCTGCAAAAGGGGATTTGGTCATTTACAATGCTCGACATGATCAATCCATAAAAGGGGATTGATATAATGAATAATACATCAATAATAAATAGAATACTATTTGAAATTACAATATTTCAACACTCCCCCTTAACAAGAAAGGTATTCTTCAACGTCATGAGGAGAGAAAGAGGGAAACAACATCAACGACATATAGAACACTCATTGGCTTATCTATAAATCATTGGAAGCTTTTCTCATCATCAATATCATCAAAAACACAACACAAAGGCTGGAGCATCATCAACATCAACACTAGGATGAGAGTATTCAACATGAAGCTGGCATCACAGCTTGAAGTTGGCTACACAATATCATCAACATGAGGCTAGCATCACAGTGCGAGATGGGCAACACAACATCATTAGTACGAAGGTGGCATCACAACGTGAGGCTGGAAACACATCATCATAGCATGAGGCTGGCATATCATCATAGCACAGGGCTGGCACATCATCACAACACATGGCTCGCACATCATCACAACATAGGTCTCACACATCATCACACCACGGGGCTGGCACATCATCACAACATGATATTGACACATCATCACAGCACGAGGTTGGCACATCATCATAGCACGAGGCTAGAAAAACATCATTAGCACAAAGTTGGCATCACAGCACAAGGATGGCACATCATCATGAGCATGCAACTGGAATCACCACACGAGGTTGGCCTGGCATCATAACACAAGGCTGACACATCATCATCAACATGAAGATGGCATCACAGCACAAGGCTGGCACATCACCATCAACATGAAGCTTGCATCACAACATAAGGCTGGCATATCATCATCAGCATGAAGCTGGCATCACAACACAATGTTGACAGTACATCCCTACTACCTCTTTCGAGGGAGGTCCTTTCAGACTAGACCAAGCTTATCTTGAAAGTGCTCAAACTTTACATGAGATAGAGGCTTGGTCAACACATCAATAACATGTTCATCTGTGCTAACATATTGGAGCTTTACGCCTCCTCTTTGCAACATATCACGAATTAAGTGATGTTGGATCTCTATGTGTTTTGACTCATCATGGAAAACATGGTTCTCCATCATATTTATACAACTTGGATATCACAGAATCAAGTTGGATTCCATCTCGAGATCAAATAGGTTTGTCAACAACATTCGAAGCCATATGGCTTCACAGCTCGTAGAACATGCAACAATGTATTCTTCTTCTATTGTCCTAAGAGAAGTCATGGCTAACCTCGAAATGAAACAAAATCCTTGAGTGCTCCTTTTTTATGATAAACACATCTAGCTCAATATGAATCGGTGTAACCACTGAGTCTAAAGTCATGATATCTAGTATAATAGAGACCAAAATCCAATATACCCTCAAGGTATCTCATCATATGTTTTGCAGCAACAATGTGAACATGTCTGGGTTCTACCAGATACTGACTCAAGGAAAAATATATATCTAGCCTCGCATTCGTGAGATGCATCAGTGAACCAATAATATCTTTGTACAAACTAGAATCAACCAAGATCTTCAACTACGTTTCCATGAGTGTGTACATGGATTCATATTTCAACATGTCAAACCTCTTCATTTTAACTACATCCTTCCGTTGGTTAAGAAAGATATTCTCTGTGCTCTACCAAACTTCAATACCTAAGAGATAATACATTTATGTCTTCCATCAAACTATGTGGTGAGCTTCTTTTGCAATCTGTGATGAGATTTTTTTCATATTTTCAATAATACATCATCTACATATAGTAGTAACATTAATGTCTCATCATTCATAACCTTGAGATAAAGGTTAGAACCAACTTTACTCTTGTAAAAGCCCAATCTTGTCAAGAAACTATCAATTCTTCCATATCAAGCTCTAGGAGCTTGCTTCAACACATACAAATCTTCCTTCAATCGACATACATGAGTCTTTCTATCTTCAATCTTCAAATCATATTTTCTCATTACATTGTACCAAACTGGTACACTTGCTCAACTGGAACTCAATCTGCACAATCATGTGCTAGCTCTATGTGCTCTCTACAAAGAACTATCTGTCTCACTGCTTGAGAGTATGTCCTCCCCTTTTTCTGCAACTGTTCCTTGTGGAACAGGGACTCTGCACCTGTAGCTTCTCTGAAGCTGAGAATGACTACTTCATTCTCATTGTGGCTGCTGAAATCTATGAGTAACTCCTCTTATTCTATCACGATGACAACAACTTCATCTGAAACTAAGAGCGGCTCAATAATTGATATGGAAGGTAGATCTTCTTCTTTCATGGAGGTAACTCTATATTTTATTATAGTCATGTCTCCATGACCCAACTAATGTAATGCACCAACTTCCACTCAAGTTCGAATATGGGGATTTCTCCCCCTACATCTCATACTATATATGAATCATGGTTGTTCTGGTTGTCTTCATAAATATTGGAACTATTTCTTTAGTTACTGGAGTAAGTGTCTTGCCATATTCTTCTCCCTCTTGCTGGGAGAATCCTCTAGACACACATCAGAATTTGTACATTTGCAACATGCTTTATCTATATATTTCAATCTTGGAAGTCAATAGTAACTTCTCTTCTAGTCTCACAGAAGAATCCATATCCTAGTCTTTCTGACTGGCTTCCTTCTCTGTTACTAAAACAAGCAAATCTTCCTAGGAGATTTCATATCTCCTAGAATATTTTGAAGGTACGATCTAGTCTTCTCACATCATTTGTCTCTTAGTTCTGGAAGTCGTCTCTTCATATGATCCTTTATGAGATCAGGCTTACTCTCAATTTCGTCTGAGTCTACAAGGACTTCATCATCTCTTAGAGGGTATACTTGGTGTTGAATACCAATTCTAAATATCAAAGACTCGGTCATACTTAAAATGAGCTCTTCCTATCAATTTGGCTTCATTAACCTTTGAACAATTATGCTATGAGTTTCTAATGTTCAGTCATCTTTGGAGCCTTCTGCTCCTTTCAATCAATATTCATATGAGATACTTTGAATCTCAAAAGATAGCTTCTTCTTCATTTTCTTTGGTACATGAGTGTATATGGTCATGTACATAGTATGCTTCATGTCTCATATAATCTATTGCCTTCTGGAACCTTCACTATAGCTTCCTCAGGGTTATCACATGTGACCTAAAACAAGGTCAACAAAACAACAAGAAAGAATAATACTCTTTTGATAATAGTAGATAAAACAAAAACACTAATAATCATCACCTTATCTCCTTTAGAGATATCACTTGTGACCTATCCAAAGAAAAGATCAAAATTAAGAAATACAATACGAAATGAAGTCAACACTCTTCTACTGTTGTGATCAAACATTCCTCCATGGTTTCCTGGAATCAACAGAAGAAGTTTCTCCTAGAGGAGATTTTAGTTGTATCTATTACATTAAGATTTATCTCAATATTCTCACTTGCTACCAAGTATAATAACTTTCAAAGACTACCACCTCAACTATAACGTTTACTTGTAAAGGGGTAGTCTTCAACTTGTCATGTGGATCTTTGAATCTTATCAACTTAATTAATCAAACCTGGAACCTGGAGCCTTGTCCTCAAGAATGAGTGTTTTTTTTCTTCCAAGTCTCCTTCACTCAAGATGACGAGTGGTTTCTTCAACTTATCTTTTGTACTAGGACAATATACTATCTTGACTGAAGGATGGGTTAGAGAATAAACTCTATGATCTCAAATTTAATCCATCTAATACATTGACTTTAATTTTTACCAAAGGTTAGTATGATGGTCATAGCTTCAACATGTAACCTAGATCAAAATAATGTCATAACAAATGGATGCATATCAGAATAATCAAACCTGGGTTGCATTATTCCTATGAATGTGTTGGATCCTAAGATCCTTCTCGATCTATGGCAAGAGATCCCTTCTCCTGCAAATACCCTTCAAAGATTAACAATTTAACCATATGTGAGTACATACCTCTGATAGCATTTGCAAGTAGTGGAACCATATCGTAGCAATGGTAATAATTGCCAACTCTTAAGAACTTCAAGGGTGTCTGCAACTGGGACTGTAGATGATACCTCAACTCATACTCCAACTCTAACTGTAACTTAGGGTTTTATGAGGAAACCCTAATTTTTCAAACTTCAAATTTTGAAATTCTGATCCAGGGGCTAGATGCACTAAGGTGAGGCGAGTAAGCTGGTGGAGTCATATTTTTGAAAATCAAAATTTTACCCCCTCAAACTTGACCAATGGATTTTTGGACTCGTGCTTCTCGTTTTCTAGTACTTCTGGTTTTCTGCTTCTTCTGGTTTTCTGGTACTTCTAGTACCGATGAAAACTAGAGTTTCACTTTTCGGGAGTTCTATCCACTAAAAAGGTGTGATGAAGGTGCCAGAGAGTTCCTTGGGCTAGGGCGCACTTTTCTAGATGACTTTTGGGGTGAAATTCCTCTTCAATTAAAATCCCTAATTTTCTTGTACGATAAGAGTGGTGTTTTTATTTTTCTTGTGAAAGATGCTCTCTTGAGCTTAGCTCTCATACCATGTTAGAGTTTAAGATATTATTACACATCTTTTCAATTTAATATATAACCATAGCATAGATAAGATCACTAAGAAAAACACAATCACAAGATGCACAACATTTATCCTAGGAAACCCTCATGGAGAAGAAAACCCAGCAAAAACTTCCTTAATATAGATAGCCAATGAAATGCCAAGACAATAAAACAAACACTAGATAATATCCTCTCCCAAGTAATTCACCTCTCTCTCTTCTTTATTCTCCAACTGCAGCTCCAAACTTTCACTCTCGATAATCAAAGTAGTGAGTGAACTAATGAGGCGTTGGCTTCCTTTATTTATACAAACTAGAAAGTACTGAAATGAGGTGTCTCTTCACTGCCATGGATTAATTCTCTTTATGGGTGGTTAGAACTACTTTAATTTGCCTAGGGGCCGAATTCTCAATTAGATTATTACAATTAGGGTTTGACCAATCCGCAAAAGGGGATTTGGTCATTTATAATTCCCATCATGATTAGTCCACAAAAGGGGATTGATATAATGAATAATACATCAATAATAAATAGAATACTCTTTGCATTTACAATATTTCAACACCTGGGGCCATAGATTCGAGAAGTAATGAGAGCTAATTCAGATGGGGTAAGTCTGTTGTGCTTGGAGAGGGCATTGTAGTACAACGAGCCTCTCCTATATGTCCCGTATCTCTTGAAATGGTGGTGAGAATGTAGAGGTTGTTTTACGGTGGAGCGTCGGGGGGAGGCGGTGGGGCTATTGGAAAGATCCTGAGAGAGCTCAAAAGAGCCAAAGCACAGGTGTAAAATAAAAGGGAAATCTAGAGAATTCACCTATGAGATTTGAGGGAGAGGAATGGAGTAGTAGATGGATAACAAGAGAATTTTCTTGAGAGAGAAAGGGAGAAAACACATTTTCTGAGGGAAAAGGTGAGAAAATGCTCAGAAGATCCAAGGAACAAGAGAAAATGCAAAGGGGGAATGAATGATTTCATCGGGCAGATCTTCCTCTTAGTACATCGTGAATTTATGGATAGGCTAGCCATGAGAGCCAAGGTGAAGGCCTCCTTAGGCATCGTACGCCTGGTCTGGCTTACGCAAGGGGCCATCAACCCTGCAAGGTTGTCGAGGAGAATTACCATTACTCTCCATGGTGATAAATCATAAAGAAGAACAACAAAAACTGATAAAATAGAAACAAGAACAACAACATGGTGGAAAAGGCATATTAGCCAAGACTACAATTATTCACTCCAATGTTACATATTTATAGTACAATGGGTGATGGCACCTCATAGAGAGATTTTCTCTAGATCCTAAAATCATGATGACTAAGCTAGGCAATCTTAACTAACTCATTAGTCATCACTTGAGGATATATTACTAATATCCTAAATGAATAATACAAATATAGGTGACATTTTAGACTTAGTGATTGGTAAAGGTAAGCCATAGGCTAACAATTCCCCCCTCAATCACAAGTCCGATCAATAATACCAGCAATAAAGCATAAACTGGTATCAATTCCAAGTCTTCATACTGAAACTCCTATGCTGAGCCTCAATGAAGAATTGCATGAAAAAACCACCAATCTGGATGCTGAACATGTTCATTTGAAATGAACTGGAAGAGAGCTGAGATATGGAAGTGAACAACTGCAATATTTGAATATTCCCTGATTGCTTAACAATTTGATCATTTTGCCAAGTATTTTAGCTAGAAGAATCTGATGTCTTCTGCTAATTGGTGAACATGTAGTGTCACCACTCTACTATCAGTGTATCACTGAAAGTGCTCTCTAAACCTGTGGTTTGGGATGACCACTAACCAATTGATACCATGTATCTGATGGCTTTGGATAACCACTAACCAATCTTGACACTTTTAGGTGTCCAACAACATCCCAATGTATGATGTGTATGACTCAATTGCAAGTCATTGAACCATAATCTTGCCAAAGTCTGCCATCTCTAGAAAATCTCACAATCTAATCATGTGAGCCAGGAAGCATGCAAATTGTTTACTTAATGTAAACTCCAATCTGATGAGAGGGAACCAAGAGAAGTGAATCAGTTTCTAGTCTGACACATCCCTAAAAAATGCCTAACAACTCAATCAAATGCCAAGCTGCAATGCACAAGGATCCTCGTGTCCTCTGCTAGGTCGAATGATCATCTATGTGAGCCAAATGTTCACATCATTGCTCTCAAAATCAAAATCAATATGATTCAACTTAAACTTATTGAACCATAATTCTGCCAAAGTTTTTCATCTATAGACCGTAGTTGCCCATTTGGAAAACTTCATGCCCATCTGGCATACTTGATGTTTGTTGTTGTCGAAACTTTCTATCTGACAACCATCCTCAATTCTATCATCAATTCCCCCCTTTTGCAGCTGAAAGGAGAGACCATAAGTGGTTTCATGAACCATCTTCACTGGAATTTTGAACTCCCCCCCTAAGGTGCATGAGAGTTACATCATTGTACTCCCCCCTTCCAGGCTCAAGAGAGTAACATACTTGTTCCATTTGAGTACAACACAAAGTGGGCATGCAGAAAAAACCACATGTTATCTCATCACATGAGGTCCATGCTCAAAAGCTACACCATAAGGGGACCACTTATGTGAGGTACAAAAAATGTTATGTTTCTACAAGATTGGCCTTTACTCGAGATTGAATTCTACGGTAAGACTTATATAATCGCTTGGTTGTTGATGACCATTGCCAAGGATCAATCCACTCATAGTGAATCTTCAATCTTGCGGGTTTCTCCAATGTTGAACATCTGTCTGACGAATGGTTATGCTTGCCACAACACTGGCAAGGATGGAGATCAAAACACTGATTCTCCTTCTGACCAACTCAATTACAATGTTGGCACTTATCATTCTGATGCTGAACTTGAATAGGTGAATTTGAAGCTTCTTGAAGGAATCCAACACTTTGGAACTTAATTGGTCTGGAATAATTAGGAATATGAAAGGTAACTTCCTTGTCATATCCAAGTCCTGTTCTATTCTTGTTGTAGATGATTTCTTTTCAAGGTTTGATTATGGGATTGGAAAGAGTATTATGAACTTGTTGCTTTGAAATCCGTGGAAGTGGATTTACTTCATGTTGATGCATCATTGAAAGGTTTTCTTCACTGAAATCACAAGAAAAATCTTGAAATGTAGGTTCATGAATAGATTCAACTTTGTCTAAAATTGATTCTGAAGTTGTATCACTGTGTTGTTCCTTCATTGACTGTTGATCAAAAACATCATCATCATCATCATCGTAGAGAGGGTTGTGCTGATCAAAAACTAGTTCAGGACACTTCACTGGCTGTTGATTTTTGAGATTTATCAACTCATCATTTAATAGCTGAGATAGATATTGAAGAAGTCTAACTTTAGCTTGCGTCACTTGCAAATAAGTTAGCACTGATTGAAGAGTTGGTTTGTTCAATGTCACTGTGTTGTCCTCAATGGTGTTTATCAGAGTGTTCAGTAACTCTAATAATTCGAGACTTCAAGCCATTTAGAAAACACTAAATGAGGTCTCCTTGTGCAGGTAGATCCTTATTACAATTTTGACTCGACAGAAGAAGAATTATCTGCAACTCGCTCACTTGAACTTCATGCTTTTTTGAATTTGTTTGCTTGAACTTGCTTGCAGAAAGTTGAGGATGTCGGTTACCACTGAAAATGCATCCAAAGTGTGATGTTTACAATGATTTGAGTTTTAACACTCAACCTTGTCAATTATGACTCAAAATGACAATGAATCTTGGGGGTGAGGCTCAACCGAGAACGCACCCAATTATAAAGAAATTCAACTTGATTTGATTGGATACTTACAAAATAACTATAGTTGATCTTCAAAGTTGACTACCTTGATGACATTTGAGTCCTTGAATATTAGGTGCTTGATGTGTCCATTGCTACAATGATTTTGATGTGTCCATTGTTGCAACGATTTTAATTTCTTCTGTAGTGTTGGCTAATGAAACACAGCCAAATCTGTGAGCTTCTCTAGAAATGCAAATCTACGTTAATACAACAAAACAATTACGATCTTTCCAACGCACCTTATATCCATTTCATACTCACACAGATACACTCGGCCCTTCCTTCTTTGCGAACTAATCGCCAAAATTCTCAGATACTTCTTTGCGTGCTATTCACCATAGGAGACACTGTCAACACCAACAAAAGTGATAATGGGCAGCGATACCCTTGTCATTTCTCCTACGCAATGGTCCTTTATTCACAAGGCAATTCTCCTTCACATAGAAATACTAACATTCGCATAGAAATTACATGGGAATTCATACAACAAATTATTCTACTCTCAATGATACACACGGAAATGAACCATCTCTGATATTTTCAGCGTGTTTTCACCATGGCTCTTATACCAATTGATAAATCATAAAAAAGAACAACAACAATTGATAAAACAAAAATAAGAACAACAACATGGTGGAAAAGGCATATTATAGCCGACACTACAATTATTCACTCCAATGTTACATATTTATAGTACAATGGGTGATGCCACCTCAGAGAGAGATTTGCTCAATATCCTAAAATCATGCATGATGACTAGGCTAGGCAATCTTAACTAACTCATTAGTCATCACTTGAGGATATATTACCAATATCCTAAATGAATAATACAAATATAGGTGACATTTTAGACTTAGTGATTGGTAAAGGTAAGCCATAGGCTAACAATCCCCCCCTCAATCACAAGTCTGATCAATAACACCAACAATAAAGAATAAATTGGTATCAATTCCAAGTCTTCATATTGAAACTCCTATGTTGAGCCTCAATGAAGAACTGTGCAAAAAAACCACCAATCTGGATGCTAAACAAGTTCATTTGAAATGAACTAGAAGAGAGCTAAGATATGGAAGTGAACAGCTGCAGTATCTGAACATTCCCTGATTGCTTGACAATTTGATCATTTCTCCAAGTATTTTAGCTAGAATAATCTGATGTCTTCTGCTAATTGGTGAACATGCAGTATCACCACTCTACTATTAGTGTATCACTGAAAGTGCTCTCTGAATATGTGGTTTGGGATGACCACTAACCAATTGATACCATGTATCTGATGGTTTTTGGATAACCACTAACCAATCTTGACACTTTTCGGTGTCCAATAGCATCCCAATGTATCATTTGTATCATTCAATTGCAAGTCATTGAACCATAATCTTGCCAAAGTCTGCCATCTCTGGAATATCTCACAATGTAATCATGTGAGCCAGGATGCATACAAATTGTTTACTTAAGGTAAACTCCAATTTGATGAGAGCGAACCAAGAGAAGTGAATCAACTTCTAGTCTGACACATCACTAAAAAGTGCCTGACAACTCAATCAAATGCCAAGCTGCAATGCAGAAGGATCCTCTTGTCCTCTGCTAGGTCGAATGACCATCTATGTGAGCCAAATGTTCACATAATTTCTCTCAAAATCAAAATCAATATGATTCAACTTAAACTTATTGAACCATAATTCTGCCAAAGTTTGTCATCTACAGACTGCAATTGCCCATTTGGCAAATTGCATGCCCATCTGGCATACTTGATGTTTGTTGTTGTCGAAACTTTTTGTCTGACAACCATCTTCAATTCCATCATCAATCCCCACTTTGTCAACTGAAAGGAGAGACCATAAGTGGTTTCATGAACCATCTTCACTGGAATTTTGAACTCCCTCCTTTAAGGTGCATGAGAGTTACATCATTGTACTCCCCCCTTCTAGGCTCAAGAGAGTACCATACTTGTTCCATTTGAGTACAACACAAAGTGGGCATGAAGAAAAACCCACATGTTATCTCATCCTCTGAGGGCCATGCTCAAAAGCTATGCCATAAGGGGACAACTTATGTGAGGTACAAAAAATGTTATGTTTCTACAAGATTGGTCTTTACTCGAGATTTAATTCTATGGTAGGACTTATATAATCGCTTGGTTTTTGATGACCATTGCCAAGGATCAATCCACTCATAGTGAATATTCAATCTTGCAGGTTTCTTCAGTCTTGAACATCTATCTGAAGAATGGTTATGCTTGCCACAACGCTGGCAAGGATGGAGATCAAAACACTGATTCTCCTTCTGACCAACTCAATTACAATGTTGGCACTTATCATTCTGACGATGAACTTGAACAGGTGAAGTTGAAGCTTCTTGAAAGAATCCAACACTTTGGAACTTAATTGGTCTAGAATAATCAGGAATATGAAAGGTAACTTCCTTTTCATATCCAAGTCCTGTTCTATTCTTGTTGTAGATGATTTCTTTCTGAGGTTTGATGATGTGATTGGAAAGAGTATTATGAACCTGTTGCTTTGAAATCCGTGGAAGTGGATTTACTACATGTTGATGCATCATTGAAAGGTTTTCTGCACTAAAATCACAAGAAATCTCTTGAAATGTAGGTTCATGAATATATTCATCTTTGTCTGAAACTGATTCTGAAGTTGTATCACTGTGTTGTTCCTTCACTGACTGTTGATAAAAAACATTATCATCATCATCATCATCATCATAGAGAGGGTTGTGCTGAACAAACACTAGTTCAGAACACTTCACTCGCTATTGATTTTTGAGATCTATCAACTCATCATTCAATAGCTGAGATAGATATTGAAGAAGTCTAAGTTTAGCTTGCGTCACTTGCAAACAAGTTTGCACTGATTGAAGAGTTGGTTTGATCAATGTCACTATGTTGTCTTCAGTGGTGTTTATTAGAGTGTTCAGTAACTCTAATAATTCGAGACTTCAAGCCATTTCAAAAGCACTAAATGAGGTCTCCTTGTGCAAGTAGATCCTTATTAAAATTTTGACTCCACAGAAGAAGAATTATTTGCAACTCGCTCACTTGAACTTCATGCTTGTTTGAATTTGTTTGCTTGAACTTGCTTCCAGGAAGTTGAGGATGTTGGTTACCACCGAAAAATGCATCCAAAGTATGATGTTTACAATGATTTGAGTTTTAACACTCAACCTTGTCAATTACGACTCAAAATGACAATGAATCTTGGGTGTCGGGCTCAACCAAGAATGCACCCAATTACAAAGAAATTCAACTTGATTTGATTGGATACTTACAAAATAATTATAGTTGATCTTCAAAGTTCACTACTTTGATGACGTTTGAGTCCTTGAATATTAGGTGGTTGATGTGTCCATTGCTGCAACGATTTTGATGTGTCCATTGCTGCAACGATTTTAATTTCTTTTATAGTGTTGGCTAATGAAACAGTACCAAATCTATGAGCTTCTCCAGAAATGAAGATCTACATTAATACAACAACACAATTACAATATTTCCAACATACCTTATATCCATTTCATAATCACACAGATATGATCGGCCCTTTGTTCTTTGCGAACTGATTGCCAGAATTCTCAGATCCTTCTTTGCATGTTATTCTCCATAGGCGGCACCTTCAACACCAACAAAAGTGACAATGGGCAGCGATACCCTCATCAATTCTCCTACGCAATGGTCCTTTATTCACAAGGCAATTCTCCTTCACACATAAATACTCACATTCGCATAGAAATTGCATGGGAATTCAAACAACAAATTATTCTACTCTCAATGATACACACGAAAATGAACCATCTCTAATATTTTCATCATGTTTTCACCATGGCTCTGATACCAATTGATAAATCATAAACAAGAAGAACAACAATTGATAAAACAAAAACAAGAACAACAACATGGAAGAAAAGGCATATTAGCCAACACTAGAATTACTCACTCCAATGTTACATATTTATAGTACAATGGGTGATGCCACCTCATAGAGAGATTTTCTCTAGATCCTAAAATCATGCATGATGACTAGGCTAGGAAATCTTAACTAATTCATTAGTCATCACTTGAGGATATATTACTAATATCCTAAATGAATAATACAAATATAGGTGACATTTTAGACTTAGTGATTGGTAAAGGTAATCCATAGGCTAACAATCTCCCCCTCAATCAGAAGTCTGATCAATAATACTAGCAATAAAGCATAAACTGGTATCAATTCCAGGTCTTCATACTGAAACTTGTGTGTTGAGCCTAAATGAAGAACTATGCAAAAAAACCACCAATCTGGATGCTGAAGATGTGCATTTGAAATGAACTGGAAGAGAGCTGAGATATGGAAGTGAACAGCTACAATATCTGAACATTCCCTGATTGCTTGACAATTTGATCCTTTTGCCAAGTATTTTAGCTATAAGAATATGATGTCTTCTACTAATTGGTGAACATGTAGTATCACCACTCTACTATCATGTATCACTGAATGTGCTCTCTTAATCTATGGTTTGGGATGACCACTAACCAATTGATACCATGTATCTGATGGTTTTTGGATAACCACTAACCAATCTTGACACTTTTAGGTGTCCAACAGCATCCCAATGTATCATGTGTATGATTCAATTGCAAGTCGCTGAACCATAATCTTGCCAAAGTCTGCCATCTCTGGAAAATCTCACAATGTAATCATGTGAGCCAGGATGCATGCAAATTGTTTAATTAATGTAAACTCCAATCTAATGAGAGGGAACCAAGATAAGTGAATCAGCTTCTAGTCTGACACATCCCTAAAAAATGCCTCACAACTCAATCAAATGCCAAGATGCAATGAAAAAGGATCCTGTTGTCCTCTGCTAGGTCGAATCACCATCTATGTGAGCCAAATGTTCACATCATTGCTCTCAAAATCAAAATCAATATGATTCAACTTAAACTTATTGAACCATAATTCTGCCAAAGTTTGTCATCTACAGACCGCAGTTGCCCATTTGGCAAACTTCATTCCCATCTAGCATACTTGATGCTTGTTGTTGTCAAAACTTTTTGTTTGACAACCATCTTCAATTCCATCATCAATTCCCCCCTTTGTCCGCTGAAAGGAGAGACCATAAGTGGTTTCAGGAACCATCTTCACTGGAATTTTGAACACCCCCCCTTAAGGTGCATGAGAGTTGCATCATTGTACTCCCCCCTTCTAGGCTCAAGAGAGTACCATACTTGTTCCATTTGAGAAAAACACAAAGGGGGCATGCAAAAAAAACCACATGTTATCTCATCCCATGAGGGCCATGCTCGAAATCTATGCCATAAGGGGACCACTTATGTGAGGCACAAAAAATGTTATGTTTCTAAAAGATTGGTCTTTACTCGAGATTGAATTCTATGGTAAGACTTGTATAATCACTTGGTTGTTGATGACCATTGCCAAGGATCAATCCACTCATAGTGAATCTTCAATATTGTAGGTTTCTTCAGTGTTGAACATATGTCTGAAGAATGGTTTTGCTTGCCACAATGCTGGCAAGGATGGAGATCAAAACACTGATTCTCCTTATGACCAAATCGATTACAATGTTGGCACTTATCATTATGATGTTGAACTTGAATAGGTGAAGTTGAAGCTTCTTGAAGGAATCCAACACTTTGGAACTTAATTGGTCTAGAATAATCAAGAATATGAAAGGTAACTTCCTTGTCATATCCAAGTCACGTTCTATTCTTGTTGTAGATGATTTATTTCCAAGGTTTGATGATGGGCTTGGAAAGAGTATTACGAACTTGTTTCTTTGAAATCCGTGGAAGTGGATTTACTGCATGTTGATGCATCATTGAAAGGTTTTCTACACTGAAATCACAAGAAAACTCTTGAATGTAGGTTCATGAATAGATTCAACTTTGTCTGAAACTGATTCTGAAGTTGTATCACTGTGTTGTTCCTTCATTGATTGTTGATAAAAAACATCATCATCATCATCATCATCATAGAGAGGGTTGTGCTAAACAAAAACTAGTTCAGAACACTTCACTGACTATTGATTTTTGAGATTAATCAACTCAACATTCAATAGCTGAGATAGATATTGAAGAAGTCTAACTTTAGCTTGCGTCACTTGAAAACAAGTTAGCACTGATTGAAGAGTTGGTTTGTTCAATGTCACTATGTTGTCTTCAGTGGTGTTTATTAGAGTGTTCAATAACTCTAATAATTCGAGAGTTCGAGCCATTTCAAAAACACTAAATGAGGTCTCCTTCTGCAGGTAGATCCTTATTACAATTTTGACTTGACAGAAGAAGAATTATATGCAACTCGCTCACTTGAACTTCACGCTTGTTTGAATTTGTTTGCTTGAACTTGCTTCTAGGAAGTTTAGGATGTTGGTTACCACCGAAAATGCATCCAAAGTGTGATGTTTACAATGATTTGAGTTTTAACACTCAACCTTGTCAATTACGACTCAAAATGACAATGAATCTTGGGTGTCGGGCTCAACCGAGAATGCACCCAGTTACAAAGAAATTCAACTTGATTTGATTGGATACTTACAAAATAACTATAGTTGATTTTCAAAGTTCACTACTTTGATGAAATTTGAGTCCTTGAATATTAGGTGCTTGATGTGTCCATTGCTGCAACGATTTTGATGTGTCCATTGTTGGAATGATTTTAATTTCTTCTGTAGTGTTGGCTAATGAAACACTGCCAAATCTATGAGCTTCTCTAGAAATGAAGATCTACGTTAATACAACACCACAATTACGATCTTTCCAACGCACCTTATATCCATTTCGTACTCACATAGATACGCTCGGCCCTTCCTTCTTTGCGAACCGATTGCCAGAAGTCTCAAATCCTTCTTTGTGTACTATTCACCATAGGTGACACCTTCAACACCAACAGAAGTGACAATGGGCACCGATACCCTCATCATTTCTCCTACACAATGGTCCTTTATTCACAAGGCAATTCTCCTTCACACAAAAATACTCACATTCGCATAGAAATTACATGGGAGTTCATACAACAAATTATTCTACTCTCAATGATACACACAAAAATGAACCATCTCTGATATTTTCATCATGTTTTCACCATGGCTCTGATACCAATTGATAAATCATAAACAAGAACAACAACAATTGATAAAACAGAAACAAGAACAACAACATGGCGGAAAAGGCATATTAGCCAACAGTACAATTATTCACTCCAATGTTACATATTTATAGTACAATGGGTGATGCCACCTCATAGACAGATTTTCTCTAGATCCTAAAAGCATGCATGATGGCTAGGTTAGGCAATCTTAATTAACTCATTAGTCATCACTTGAGGATATATTACTAATATCCTAAATGAATAATACAAATATAGGTGACATTTTAGACTTAGTGATTGGTAAAGGTAAGCCATAGGCTAACATATGGGGTGCATGTCATTCTATAGTAAGGAGTGGAGGGTTGTCGGCTAGGGTTAATAAATCCCCTGACCACCCCATTCCATCTGTATTCTGACACTAACAGGGTGGAACCCCATCCGGGGGAGGGAAGTCCTCCTAGGCCAACTCCATGCATTGGAGCCATAGTGGTAAATTCGAGGACTGCCTTGTGTCGATGAAAATGACATGCTAGGTAGAGTCAACATATGCATTGGCTAATATGTCCACCACTTTGTTTGCACTTCTATTTATATGAGAGGTAGTGATAGTTAGAGAGGGCATGAGAAGTGCTTTTAAACTGTTTAGGGGACCTAGGAGATGCCAGCTCGGGGTGATTTTTCTAGGTTTTTTCCATTTATGATTTTTGGGGCTAGCTCAATGACAAATTTGGAGAGTCCTTCTATCATTTGGCGAGTGATATTGTGGTCAAGATATATTTGGATTCCTTTGATGACACCCTGAATTTCTGTTGAATTGTTGGTGTCATACCCCAGATTTTCTGCTTTGAGAAATTGAATTTTGCTTGTGTTGTTCCTTATGACTGATCCATATCCTGAGTTTCCTAGATTTCCCTTAGAGGAAACATAGAAATTGACTTTGTGAAATCTAGACAGGGGAGCAAGCCATGGGGCTAGAGGCCATTTCTTTTGGGAAATACTATAGGGGGATGTAGGAGAGGGTCAAAGAGAAGCCCTAGGAATTTAGTACAGAGAGTTTGCTTGGATCGATGGGAAAATATTGTTGGGTCCAAGTGTGTAATTGGAGGGTTTCCTGAAGATGCAAAAGGATGGTAGTCCATAGGTGAGGGGGATGGGAGGCCTCAAAGTGAAAGATAGACCTATTTCTCTCTTTCAACAATTTCGAGACACTAAAGCCTCATAGGAGTTGCCATATTCTGTTGAGGATATGAATTTTGTAGGAACTCGACCCCCAATTCCTGATTGTGTTGATGATGCTATTTTTCTCTCTTCTTGTTCTTCTCATGATCTGGGTGGCCTGATTCCATATTTTCTCATTGAATGGGCAGTTATTTAAGAGGTTCTCCATGGTTTCTTCCTTTTGGTGGCAAAGGTGGCACATTGAGGGGCCTATGAATCCCTATTTTCTCAGATTGTCCCAAGTTAGGATTTTTCTCTGAACTAGAAACCATAGAAAAGTGGAGATTTTTGGCTAGAATCTTCATTTCCATATTATTTCACATATGCATTATTTTGAATGTTTTGGAATTTTTCCTGTAGAATGTACCCTTCTTTGAGTGTGGAGTTCCCATGTGGGGTATGACCCCATTTGAGAATGTCTGGGTATGTGCTTATAGACATTCTCCTTTGATTTTTCATTTGTTTCCAATGCTGCAAGACATAATCTGTTGCCATGCAAAGATCATGGAAAGTCGTTTTCCAGTTGCACCAAGAAGGATTGTTGGAGGTTTTCGACCATAGTTCTGCCACCTCAAGGGAGGTTACATATTCAATGTGATTTTCATAAGATATTAGGTTGTCTTCAGTTTGTAGGGCTCGCAATTTCTTCCAGGACTTCATCCAGAATAGTGCACTCTAGCCATTGCGAATTTCCCAAAAGGCATGTTCCTGTATTAATCGACAATTTTTCAAGGCCACATTCCAAATATTGGAGCCCTGGGTTTTTTCCTATAGCCATATATGTTGACCCTCAGGTGTGTGCGGGGATTATTTGTGTTTCCACAGTTTTTCCCAAAGATCACTTGGATTTTTGAACAAGTTTTTCCCAAAGATCACTTGGATTTTTGAGCCAATGCCACCATATCTTTTCTCCCATGGTGTTGGGTAGTTCCATTGTTAATATGTCCTTGTATATTTATTTATTTGATTTGAGGTTCTTGTTTTGGTTTTTGGGTTGACAATCTTAATTTTTCTTCTTAATTGTGTTATGTTTCAATTGTTGGAGTGCATGCAATCATATTAACCATTATAATATTGGATTGATAAAATTAATTTACTCCCTATTGGAACTATTTGATAGTATTGTCTCATTTTAATTGCAGATATTCTTCTCTAGAAATGATTATTGATAATCATGGCATTAGAAATGTTTCTTTACAATCATGGCATTTAAGCCAAACATTTTATTTTCCCTTCTCTTTCGATAAAATTTGCTCGACCACTATATATGCTCAAAATAATGTCAAGTGGCTACTAAAAATGGAGCACTTGAAAATAAGTTTAATCTAAAAACATCAAGAGACCACTAAAAATGGAACACTTGAAAACAAGTTTAATTTAACAACACCAATGTTTTTAAAATTGATTGACTGAATTGAATTATAGATATGAGAAAAGACCATTAAACCACTACCTTTATTCTTCTTCTCTTGTAGTATCCTAGTGATTTTATTGCTCCTACAAGTAATCATTTTGATAGATTTATATTATTATGTATTTTTTTTCATACATGTTTTTTACTTATTCATAAGAATATCATATAAAATATATACACTACATTGAAAACCTAATCCACCACAATTTGACCTTGAACTCCACATTTATTTACAATGTTTTTCACATTTTCACAATATGAAATTATTACATCGAAAGGCATACACTTATTGACAATGGGCAGATTTAATAGGGGTTTAGTGCTTAATAAGTTTTTTATGGACATGATTAAATATGGCTGGAATATTCTTAGTAGTCACACAAAATAAATTGTTGTGATTTCAATCATTACCTTCCTAGCTATTATAAAGACATCAGTTTATGTGTTTACTTTTTTACATTTACCTAATCATATTTAAAAATTACTTTGATAGCTAATTGATTGCCACGTAAGTGATTAAGAGAAATAAAAATATTAACACCAGATAAATGAAGCCCAACAATTTATTTGTTAATAGGTAATAAAATTTAATATATTCTTTTAAAGATTCATTTCATCTTCTCAGTCTTTCGGCGTTCACTTGTTGCTGTGCTAGTTATATCTCAAATCACATAGCTTCAATCCCATCATATAAGACAATTCGCATATCACAATTCCAGCGTCAAAATAGAGGTTTTGCAAATATATTTTAAACGCATTCCAAAGGGAGGAAATGGTGGGACAAAGTTTACTATGCCATAATGGGCATCCTTGGGGATGTACTACTCCGAGTAATGTACCTCTATAACATTTTACCTCTATAAAGTGACTTCGTTCACAAAAACCATTATTATATGTAAAGGGAGGGAGTGGAAGCCATATTGGAAACGGGTTACGAATCGTTTTATCAAGTCAATTAAATAACCGATGCTTAACATAATAACAAGTAGGTATCATATTTTAATTATAAATATACAACCTCCCTATGTATACATGTTCTTTCTCATTGTACATGTGGGCTCTTTACTAAGATTAAGATGGTCAATATTACTCAAATATTTCCTTGTTACAAATCTGGATTGGGACGACGAAAGGCAAATGAAATATGGATATGGATAGGGTAAAAATATGTTGCAAAGATAACTTGTGGTCAAGGTAACATCTAATAATGGATTGTATCTTGATCCAATTTATTGATAATCAATTCTTCCTTGTAACAAATTGGGAGTCAAGACAGTGACAGTGACGAAAGTGAGATCAAATATGGATAGAGTAAAGAAATGTTGCAAAGATAACTTGTGGTCAAGGTAACATCATGGGTTGTGAGCCAATTTAGTGATAGTCAATATTCAATCACTAGAGTGTAACATTGTGAGCAAGCATTTAAAAAAAAGCAAGAATGGATTTAATTGGTCAAACAAAAACTTAGAGAAAACCAATCATTTAAGGAAACATAGGATGGATTTGATTTGTCATAAAAATAGATACAACCATTATTTGCAAATTAGGAGATTACTTCTTTACTAGTTATTCACTTCATATCTTTAATTATATTGATAATTTAAAATTTGAATCCGTTCCCAGCCATATCTCTTTGCACACCTTCCTTTGCTAGGCAACATGAGGTTGCATAGCAATTATTCAGTATTTTCTATTCTAAACTACCATCTCCAACCTAGTGAGAACCGTGACGATCAATAAAGAATAGTTGTCACTTAGTTAATTAATAAACAACCCTAGTGAGTTCAGTTAACCAAGGAATTCCTTAATTTATGTTATATGTCAGTTTTTTTCAGTCCATAAAATTGTAAACAACTCTTGCAATTCCAATTGTGGAGAGCGTTCTAGAAATAAAACAACAACTTCCTTGTCGTTGGTAAGGAAAAGTAGTTCGGACTAATTAAGGGGAACCCTCTTTCACTGAATAGAAGGATGGTCATTTTCCTATTACTCACAACGTTCTCTCAATTTGTCTCAGTGTGTTCTCTCAATGTCTTCTACTAGGCAGCGTTCTTCGTTTCAATTCACTAGTCTATGTTTGTATAGAATTTTAGTTTTTGCATGCTGAATTGTGTATCAATTGATATCAGAGTCTCAATCCAAGAAAACTTCTGGTCATTCACTGGATTCAGAAGAGAGGCCATCCACCAATATTTTTTTATCTGAGTTCAATGTCCCTCTAAGGACTTCCAATGCCTCCTCCTTAGGGATTTGAGCGTGTCCTTTCGTGGGAGATTCAATCACCTCCTCTTAAGGATGTCAAGTTCCTTATTAGTGTGTCGAGGGTCCAAGTGAATTTCAAGACAACATACAGACCCATATCTGTGGTGAATAAAAATTATGTCATCACGTCATCGACAATGAATTCTTCTTCCAATGTCACAACTCTAATTCAAGATTTAGTGTTGGCTCTTCATGAGCTTCTCCATATACAAGAATGCTCATTCTCCATCTACAAGAATGCTAAGCGCCAACACATATGTAGCTCAATATGAACTTCCAATTACATAATTTCCCTTCCAAATGAATGAATTGACTATTGACTCTTGGCTTCATAGTCTTTTCACATACATCATGTTGGACCTCAAAAACACACTTCTTTACTTTTAATCAAAATCTAGGGTGCCTCGAAATCTTATTTGGATTTTTTTTTTTTTTCCCTTTGACTTGATTGGATTGGTATTGGTTTGTTCTTTTCGAGGTTGGTTTGAGTTTATATTCTTTTCTTTTGTTTAGTTTGAATTTCATGAAATTCAAATGCCATTTCGTTTTTATTTCTATATAGTTTTGATGTTGATGGACGAGCTTTATAATTTGGGAGTTTGTCATTACCTCTTCCTTATTGAATTTATCTTCTATGAGAATGTCTAGGTTAAAGATATGGATTAATAACAATGATTTTACACGAAGAAATTTTATTTCGACACATATTTTCTATGACATTTCTTCACATTTGAACAAATTTGGATGAGGGAGAGACGAAGATAGAAATCTTAATTTAAACGAAAACATTATTTTTTATCAATTGTTTACTTTCGTTTAAATTATGATTATGTTTTTTTTTTTGCTCATTAGCAGTCATTTTCACAAAATCATTTGGTAGGTTTAATTGATTAAATTATTTTATCACTTTGCATCTTAGTTAAAAAAAAAAAAAAATTATCTATCATTTGTTTGATTTTGTGAAAACTCAAAATTAATATTTTTCTCATCTCCATTAACTTGAAGATTCTTGAATTTTAATATCATATTTGAAAGGAAAATATAAACAATATTTGTTTAGAACTTATAGTTAGTTTAAATTCATTTTAATTTTATTGTTATCGATTTTGTCTTATGAGAATTTATAGGTTATTAATTTAGTTTTTTTTTGTTTCACACGTATCTATTATCATGGCTTGATTTTGTTATCTAAATACGTTCAAGATAATTGATCCAAAACTAATATTGAATTGTTGGAAATAATTTATGAGCAACAACATATAAGATTTGAAAATACGTTCAAGAACAGACAAACGATTTTGGGGGACTGATTGCAGCCAAACCATAAGGAATCTCAAGACACCGTTGAAAATCCATCTGCAGAATGGACCAATTTAGCCGAGTCCCGAGATTTTTCCCAAACAAATGCACGATTTGAGAGATATTTTTGTCTCTTTACGCGACAAATTTCTTGTGGTGGAAATTATTAGTGATGTTGAGACTATTCATTCATGGCATAAATATTTGAGAAAGTTGAGAACCCATTGGGATGGAAGAAATTGAGAGGATGATTTTTATCATTTTTTTTGTATATTATTTCTTTTGATACAAATCTTGTATTATATTGAGTTTTTTCATGTAATTGAGATTTGTAAAGATATAATTGTTCAAGTGAGATTTTTCTTATTGTCAATTAATCTATTATATCTTCACTAAGGATCATTATTTGAAAGTTGTTCTTTCTGCATTTTAAATAAGATTTAAATTCCCAGTCAAAGTGATTTTTATCCTCACACTATCACAATACTAGAATTATACAATCTTCTATTATAAATGTCTCTTAACAAAAATGTTGTTGGAGCAACGTTATAGAGGACAACCAAAAGTTCTCTTTAATTACTGACGAGTTACTGGTCTACGCAATTCCTCTTGGACCATATGATGTACTCATTATCCTCAAACTATATGGGATACAATTTACTCTTTGTATTTCTTATTTTTGTATAATGTGGAATGTTATTATTGTTTCTCATATAATTTATGGACATGGAATTTTATTTGTATTGAACTAGCTTTAGATAATTCTCCATATAACTTTTCATGTTATGTTTTCCTTTACATGGTTCATTATATTTTGGTTATTTTAATATCTTTGAGTAATCGTCTATCTATGCATCTTGAGTTTGCATCTAATGTTAGGTAGCTGGTAATACCATTTGCTGAGAGTTGGAGTTTATTTTGCTTTCACCTATTGGAGACTTTAAAGTCACATGAGATAAAATCTATTTGTCTTTCTGTTATCATAGACTTGTTTCGAAATATAAAATACTTCTTTGAGTTGTTTCATGAAGTATTGTTCTTTATTTTGTCATAGATTTATACCTGATATAGGTTAAGTGGAGTTTATACAAACACATAAAGACGAATCTAGCTTAGTACTACTGATCAACTTCAGGTTAGTTAATTTATATTTTATTTGATTTGTTGATTTTCGAATGAATAATGATGACATCATTTAAACATTAAATGATTTGTCCATTATTGTTATATCATTTATAATCTTATTCACTCATTTGTTTATTATTTTGTCATTTATAGTACAAAAATAGTTTCCTTTATTTTTCATCTTGTTTTGATCCATTAGTTTAAACCATCATTTTCACGAGGCTTTAGTTAAACTTTGTAACTGTATATAATATTACTATTAGTTATGTAATTGTGTGAGTTTGTTAACTCATAAGATTATATATTTAGGTAGTTTTACCTCTTTTATTTATTTTAGCATCTTAGTTGGCTAACGGAGCCATAAAACCCGTCAGGGTAGATCATTCCAAACGGCTTGGGTGAAATAGACAACCCCGAACCATATCTTCCCTTCTCGTTGATGGTGTGTCATAAATGCTCGTCAACAAATGACACTAGAAGGAGGGTCGAGGTAAATTTAATGGTTTAATTTTTTACCCCTCATCCTGTCATAATTACATATTTCTAAATTTTCTTCTTTGTCATATTATAATGCACTAGAAGGCAGGTTAGATGTGAAGCTAAATATTTGGAGTCAATTTCTTCAATTTCTTAGTTTTTCTTGGCTCCTTCCAAAATCACTATGTTGGAACATGATTTCAATGTCTCATTACTAGTTATTCCCAACAAGACAACTGATCTCTTTTCAGAACTCACCTTTGATGGTGAAGGGAACACATCTACAATAGACCATAATTCTAAAAAAAAATTATAAGTTCTTAAAGAATAAGATCATTGATCTCAATCTCATATGTAGATTGTTCGCTCTCACTTTCCAAGGTCAGGTTAAATATTGGTTTGAATCTATTTCGGCTAATTCGATTCATTCTTTGTCTGAGTTTGTAATTGAGTTTTTATGAGATTTTAACAATTATGATTATGATGAATTAAGTGAAAAATTAAGTTGCTTAAGGGAAAAAAATGATGAATCATTGAATGATTTTTCAATTAGGTTCATACATGTTTGTACTCTATTACCTTTGAAATAAATGCCTATTATTGATGAATGGTTTCAATATCTCGTTTCTCTCTCAAAAAAGAAACTTAAGATGAATTAATTGTTAACCAATCTGAATTGAGCACTAATACTCAATGTGAATATGGTTTAAAATTTCATGATGAGCTTGAAGTCATTAAAAAACCACATTTTTTGTCGACTTCTTTTATTTTGGCAGATCAAGAGCAACATGACATTTTACAAGATACAATTATTGCTTCTGATATTTCTTTGCCAACAATGTCTTTTTCTATTGAGGAAGGAACATTGAATTAAAAAGGAGATCGTGGTCAAAGTCTGCAAGATATTATAATTGTTTCTTAAGTAAAAGAGATGGAATGTGAATTTGGTAATCTTGTTGTCAGTAAAACTTCCCCTCACTCATGTGAACAGGTTCAACATCAATTAGTGGGAGATGAAAACATTGGTCAAACTAGTAATGAATCATCTAATTCTAGTACTTTTCTCTCACATTCACCCTTTTATGATGAACCAAATTGTCTCTTAGAAAATGTCTTGTACTCTTTAAAGGAGCATACAATAGAGGTTGATCAGATTATACAAGGACAAGGAATATAACCACAATTCGAAACACATATTTTGATCATTTCAAGAGATGCATTTCGTCTCCTCAACTCTTCTACATATTATTCCTTGTACCATGATATTTTTTATCATCATGTTATGCAACCATGTGTTCCAGATCACTTGGGAATGAATTATGCACTATATAATCAGGTACAAATTAATAGAGATTGTTGAATAGAAGATAAAGAGGAAATTAATTCCTCCCATGAAGATATCAATTTTTAATCTCATCAATTATCCATGCGTATATCAAGAAATGATTTGAAAGAGTCTCAAATTGCATCTTCCATTGATTCATCTCAATTTGTGTTTAAAGAAGGATCTAAATTTTTCCATGATCAATTATTTGAGGTTGAAAAGTATAATCAACCAAATACTATTATCAATGATGATTATTCAAAAATGTTGGTTGTTCCATTTAGTTCACCTCAAATAGTTAATCTTAAAGTATTTGAGCTCAATGTAAAGTTTCAAGAGAATGCAACACTTCTTTTCCAATCGAAAATCAGATAAGTTCTCGCAATATTCATCCGACCCTTTTACAAAATTATTTCCATGATAATATAATACTTTATTCTCATCAAGAATATTTATCGTATGTGAATTCTTTCGAACAATATCATGTTAGTAATTTCATGTATTATGATAGGATTGCATATGTTAGAATACAGAAGATTGTGCTCGTTTTACCATTGATGATACCCTCGTCACTCAACCATAGGCTGAATCCACCCTCCAAGCACCTTGACCTTGACAGCGAAGAGAATCTTTGTATCAATCAAATAGACAATAAAGGCTAATGCAACAAGAAATAATAAAATCCAAAATGATCATATATTCCCTCCCAGAAGGTGGCACACACTTTCCCAGAGACTTGTGCACAAAACTGCCACTGCACCTGTGCAGATCTAGCTCTCTCTGCAACTGCTGAGATGTGAATAATGAGAACTGGTGCCCTATATTTATAGTAGTCTGGGTAGGCTTACTAGGGCCGACTTCAACTCCTAGGTACTAATAAATTCATATTAAATACTGGGGTCGACTTCTCCTCCTAGGTACTAATAAATTCATATTAAATATATTTCTGTAGCCGACAACTTGTCTAGGGTTTCCTTTGATTCTTTCCTTCCTTCTAGAGTATTCTAATATCATCATAGGTCACAATAGAGGTTCATACCTCCCGAAGCTACCATAATATTAACACTCCCTCCTAGCTAGGGAGGTATGGTTTTGAGCACAAGCAGACCATTCAACTAGTAGTATCATGAGGATTGTTGTTATTATCCAACTGGATAATCTCCTATGACAACTGGTACAATATCAATTGATAGAAGATAACTGTGTCTATTCATGGTAGTACACAACTACGTGACACATATTCACAACCAGTGAAACATATCCACCATAGTAGTATATCTCCACTGTCTGGAGACAGGCAGTCTCCATAACAATCATCTAATGACAACCTACACATAAAATATTGTTAAGAATAAACTGAATCATCTGGGCCAATATTTCACTCACATCTGTGAGATCTAAAAGAATATCTTCCCTTAGTATAGAAAATCAACAATGGGCTATCTTCCCTATTCTTCTCAAATAAGGAAGAATGATTGTTTTTTATTTCTGAGCCTGGAGAATTCCTCACCCTGGGCAATTCTTCCTACACTAATCAAAGTGCACCCTGGAGAGAATGTATAAACCCTAAGGAATGTTTGAGTCTCGACCATTCCCCACCTTGGGTCATTCTTCCTACACTAATCAAAGTGCACCCTGGAGAGAATGTAAAACCCTAAGAAATGTTTGTCCCTGATTGTTGAGCCTGGACCATTCACCACCCTGGGCCATTCCTCCTACACTAATCAAAGTGCACCCTAGAGAGAACGTATAACCCTAAGGAATGATTGCCCAGACCATTTCCTCTATTAACCACAGGAGGAAAAGACTGTTCTGTATCAACCTCCAAAACAGGCCATTCCTCATGTTAACCACAATGAGAAATCGTTGTCCAACGAGGTGGGCCAATATTCTTGAGTAACCCTCAAGAAGAGAGACTGCCCTAGACCACTTCCCATGTTAACCAAAATGGGAAGTTGTTGTCTATGATACATCAACAATCAGACTACTACCCATGTTAACCACAATGGGAAGTCACTGTTTGTCAGAAATCTCAATCCACTTTCCGAATAGGAAAGAATCTATCCAATTTGGACTATTTTTCAAATAATTATAAATGCTTCAATAATATTTTTAGTGCTCCGCCCTAACCTTGAGATTTTTTCGTTTCATCTAAGGGAGTTATCTCCACGATCGCCATCTTCTCTGGGAAATATGCAAACTTTATTCTGGATAGAGGTTTCATCAGGATGTCTATTATATGCTCATCAATGGGGATATACTCGAGCTTTAGCTCTCCTTTGTGGAATTTATCTCGAATAAAGTAATACTTGATCTCAATGTGATTCGACCTTTCATGAGACACTGGATGTTCTGATAATCTTATACAACTCTGATTATAACAATATATTATGTTTGATTATGGAATCTGATCAAATAAATCAGAGATTAACTTCCTTAGACATATTGTTTCTATGCATGCTTCACATGCTTCCATATACTCTTCTTTTGTTGTGATGAGTGAGAAAGACTTATGTTTCCTACTACCCCAAGATATCATAGTAGATCCCAAGTCGAAACACATACCTAAAGTGCTCTTTTTGTCTTCTGCACTTACTGCCCAATCAGAGTCTGTGAATCCATGAAGTTGGATATCACTGGATGTGGTATATCTCAAGCCATAGTTTATTGTCCCAAGAATATATCTTAGGACATGCTTTGCAGCTATCCAATTCTCTTGTTTAGGTTCCACCTGGAACTGACTTAATGTATTTACAACAAAGCAAATATCTGGTCGAGTATTTACCAAATACATTAATGATCCAATTAGCTGTTGATATAGAGATGGATCTACTAGATCAGAATCTAGGGCTCTCACTTTTCTTATATCCAAATTCATAGGAATGTCCATGGACTTACAGTCCATCATTCCAAACTTCTGAAGGATATTTATTGCTTACTTTCCTTGTCCAAGGAATAATTCACCATGTTTCTGCCATACTTCTAGTCCCAAGTAATAATGCATGAGACCTAGATCTTTCATATCAAGTTTAGAAGCTAAATCTTTCTTGCACTAGATAATGAGAGATTCTTCACCTGTTATGAATAGATAGTCAACATATAATAGTAGAATCGCAAGTGCATTATCCAAAACATTGTAACAAAGGTTTGGATCTGCATGACTCTTGGAGAAACCAAGTCTTGTTAAATAGTTGTCCATTCTAGCATACCAAGCCCTTGGAGCTTGCTTGAGTCCATGTAGGGATTTCTTCAATATGAAAACATGAGTGTCTCTGGAATGTACCTCAAACCCTTGAGGTTGTTCAATATATACTTCTTCTTCAATTGCTCCATTCAGAAAATATGTCTTTACATCCATCTAATGTGGATTCCATCCCATGGAAGCGACAAGAGATATGATAGCTCCAGTGGAGGTATACCTAGCAACCAGAGAAAATGTTTCATCATAATATTATCCCTCCTTCTGGGAGAACCCTCTAGTGA
This sequence comes from Picea engelmannii, assembly GCA_009831015.1. Lineage (NCBI taxonomy): Eukaryota > Viridiplantae > Streptophyta > Pinopsida > Pinales > Pinaceae > Picea > Picea engelmannii. The sequence goes on from ML803366.1 coordinate 204,839, forward strand.
TGAATATTTTCTTGTATTTATCCATGCTTCCGTCTTTTGCATGTTTGATCTTGTATACCCATTTTGAGGTTACCATGGATTTTTCCTTAGGTCTAGGTACAATTTCCCATACCTTATTTTTCATAATGGATTGATGTTCTTCTGTCATAGCTTCTTTCCATTATCCCTTTTGAATTGCTTCTTCAAATGTGGTAGGTTCTTCATCTAGAAGCTTTCTCATGTATGCTGCATAACTTGAGAATCTTTTCGGTCTTTTACTCTTCCTGGATGTTCCTTCTGGAACCTTGAGTCTTTCTGCCTCTTGTAATGTAGCTTCAAGACAAGCTAGTCATTTCATGGTCTTTGGTACGATATCTGAATAAATGTTTTCACATGGCTCCATAGGATGATCAGGTTGATCCTTTTCATCATTTTCATTTTCTATGATTTCTTCATTAGTTTCTTCAAGCTCTTCTTCTTCTATAATTTCTTCGATGGATTTCCTGAAGGCCATCCTTTCATTGAACGTTAAGTCTCTGCTAACTTCGATATTGTGTGGTTCTGGAATATATATTCTATAGGCCTTGGATGAATCATTATATCCCACTAATATTCCCTTCTTTCCTCAGGGTTCTAGTTTATTCCTTTTGTCCTTGGGAATATGAGAGTAAACTGGACATCCAAATATTCTTAGGTTTTCCATGTTAGGTTTCTTACTTGAGAAGGCTTCCTCTGGTGTCATGTCCTTCAATATACAATGAGGACTTTTTTTCTGCACATATATTGTCGTCATTGTTGCTTCTACCCATAAGAACATGGATATACCTTGATCATTCAATAAGGATTTTACGGTTTCTTCGATAAATCCATTCTTTCTTTTTGCTACACCATTTTGTTGAGGATTATGAGGAAGAGTCAGATCCCTCCTAATCCCTATCAATTTGCATAATGCAATGAACTCCTTCAAGGTGTATTCTCCTCCATTATATGTTCTTAATGTCTTGATCTTCTTTTTCGTGAGGTTTTCTATTTCTGCCTTGAATTATTGGAACTTGTTGAACACTTCGTCTTTTGTCTTTAGTAGGTATAGCCACATTTTTCTTGAATAGTCATCTATGAAAATTACGTAGTAAAGAGATCCTCCTAGAGATATGACTGGAATTGGACCACAAACATCCGAGTGCATTAGATCTAGGATCTCCTTAGATTGGTTGTTGCTTCTTGGGAATGGTTTCTTGATATTCTTCCCAAGGGCACATCCCTTGCAGATTCCTTCATGTGTAAATTTCAATTATGGTATTCCTTTAATTATTTTTTTGAGAAAAGGTAATGCTCGATAATTGATATGACCGTACATTCTATGCCAAAGATCATTAGGGTTGACTTCGTCATGTACAAGAACTTCTTCATTTTCTTCTAGTAGTCTATACAGATTTCCTTCATGACTTCCAATAACCCTAGCATTCTCTATGCTCGAGTTATTATGCCATGATAACACCTTTCCATCCACGAAAGCTATTATGTTTCCTTTGTCTTCTAGACATGATATCAATACAATATTCTTTTCTAAACTAGGTACATATAAAACATTTCTTAAGTGAACATGATTACTTGATTCCAACTTGATGGAGGCTTGTCCAAATCCTTCGACGGGGTAAGTGATTTTGTCTCCAAGCTCCACTTTGTACGATTTCTTCTTCTCATTTAGATTTGAGACTCTGGCTTGATCTCCCGTCATATGCCTAGAATCTCCACTATCGATTATCCACATGTCATCTTCAATCATTCCAGTAAGTGTTGAGTAGTGTAAAAGGTTGATTGTTTCACACATGTCTTTGGTTGACACGTAACTGGTCATGCCTTAATCCAAAACTTCAACTTCATCATTTTTGTCTTCTGAGAGAGACAAGAGGTGCGCTAGGTTAGGGCGCATCTGAATATCTTTTTCTTGAGTGAAATGCTCCATCACAAGGTGCCGAATCGAAGATTTAGGGTTTATGTAACTGCTTCTGCTAGTAACCCTAGCTGTAGTGTTTTGGAAGTTGCTCCTGCTAGTAACCCTAGTGGAAGTTCCTTAGTGAGCTTAATGTCCTAGTGGCTATGTTTCCTTCCAGCATTTTAGGCTAAATGAAGGAGGTGTGGGACCATAACCTATTAGAATATAAAAGATTGTGCTCGTTTTACCATTGACGATACCCTCGTCACCCAACCATAGGCCGAAGCCACCCTCCGAGCACCTTGACCTTGACAGAGAAGAGAATCCTAGTAGCAATCCAATAGCCAAGAGAGGCTAATGCACCAAGCAATAATATAAACTAATATGATCAGATATTCCCTCCCAGAAGCTGGCGCACACTTTGCCACAGACTTGCGCAGAAAACTGCCATTGCACCTGCACAGATCTAGCTCTCTCTGCAACTGTCGAGATGTGAAAATGAGAAGTGGTGCCATGTATTTATAGTAGTTTGGGCAGGCTTACTGGGGCTGAATTCTCCTCTTGGGTACTAATAAATTTATATTAAATATATTTCTGCAGCCGACAACTTGTCTAGGGTTTCCTTCACTTCTTTGCTTCCTTCCAGAGTATTCTAATCTCGCCATAGGTCACAATAGAGGTTCATACCTCCCAAATCTACCATAATATTAACAACAGATTGGTTGGAGTATTCATATCTTAAAAAGTTTTCAGGGAATCATAAGATTATCTTCACCTTATTTAGATATCAAGGAGGTAACTTTGAAAAACTTAATTTATATCCTTCAGATGGAGAAATTATGGAACAAAAGGAAAATTGTTAAGAGGATGGGGCACTTCGGTCTAGGTCAATGGTTATGTCACGTCCCCATAACTCTCACAAGCTTCACAATCTCATTTTTTCATGTTTTTGTGACCCATATAATGATAAAATTGCATAATGGCTAGAGGATTCATATTGAAAGAATGTTCAAGGGAATGGTAAGGTCATGCTTGCTTTGTTTTTAAATGATGATGATAAAGGTAAGTATGATGTATTTTTGTCATATTTCGATATACTTCCATTCTTGTTTCTAATATTCGATTTTGTTTTCATTACATGATTGGAGTTAGTCCAATGACTACATTGGAAGCATGACATCACTTAGTATTTTGATTTGTTTAGTAGTTAGAGTAGGTTTAGGAGTGGGTTTCCTTTTTTTTTTATTTCTCAATGTTTCTTTTTTAAATAATGTAGTTAGGAACACAAGTGGGTACACCAAGAGAACCATAATATGAATGTTGTCAGAAAGTCCACTTTAATCATTTTCTCTCTTCTTTTAGTTGAATATTTTTTTTCAAAAACACATTATCATCATGGAAATTTTTAAAATGGAAAGTAAAGAGATAGGTAAATTTGAACTGTCAATTCACCCGAATTCAACTGCGACCCAAAATGCCACGAGTAGGACTGCACTCATATTAATAAGGAATTTTCTATTTTCTTTTAGTTTCTTTTATTTTTAATAATAATGCTTGGTCAAAGTAACATATTATGCATCACTATCTTAAGAAAAGAACTTGCTCGCACATGAGATTTTATATGATTTAGTTCTTCCATTATTTTACAATGGGATGCTAGTAGATCCCACATCTCGAGTTTATCTTTGGCCAAAATTGTTTCTGAACGTGTGCTTTTGCTATTTTGATTTTTTTTTTTACGCACTTTCGATTTTGAATTCCATTAATAAAATTTGATTTGGTTTGTTTTGTTTTTTCTTTTGCTTTCTTTGATTGCTTTGATTGAATTTTTTTTTCTTGTCTATCTTCTTGAACCATTATATTATTGATCTAAGAGAAATCGTCAGAAGGAAGCATTCATTTCAAGACTTTTTTTTTTGAAGTAATTTGAAATAGTTCAAAGAGGTCATGATATTAAGATACAACTCAGACAATTGATTTTTTAGGTCAATTGTCACTTTCGTTTTGTCCTCAAATTGTCTTTGCCAGAGTATTACACTAGAGATGTGGTTTAAATATTTGAGAATTACAATGATCTTTAAAAAATTTACTTCATGCATTTCTTAAGGAATCACTTTTAAGTGCTTCCCCATTCTCTAAATGATTTCTTAAATGAAATCTAAAATCTCTAAACCATGATAAAACTTCCAATTTTGAAAGCAAATAAATAACATGATCAACTATTCACATGTATTGCAATTAACTTCGAGTATCACCTCGCTCTCTTTCTCATCAATAAATATATAATTGTATTATTATTTAAAAGTGGCATAAGAGGGTTGAAAGAACTTAAGTGTGGGAAGGGTGTGTAAACCCATCGGGGTACTGAATAGGCTTGCTGGAATCATGTAAGTGCAGACATGATACCAAGACATCTTCGTAGGGGTACTCGATAGGCCTACTAATAGCGAAGCAATGCCAGGTTGAGAGGTAGCAGTTATATGATTTTAAATTAACTTTTATGGAAGTATACATCATGTGGATACAACTATTGGATGGGATTAAAGCATTTGAGTGGGTTAAATGACATCCCTGTCGTGGCTATGGACACCTGCTGGTAGCAGTGGCTCTATCAATGGTATTGAAGTCCTTTTATAAACATTGTGAATCTTTGATTAAGACATCCTTTCAGTTTATAATTCCCTGCAAAGAAAATTATATTATCTAGTTATAACATTCAGCTTATCCTAATACTATATGGTCTCAAAGTGAATTTATTTCAAGGAGCTTAAATCCTTTTTCAAGTCTTATTCTTTTCTTCGTGAGATGAATGTTTAATACTTCAGAGATAACTTCTTTGCCCAGTGAGTTGCCATTTATTAGGCCCCAACAACCTCCTTCTTTATTTTTAATCAAAATCTAGGGTCCCTCGAAATTTTACTTGGATTCTTCATTTTTTTCCCTTTGACTTGATTGGATTGGTATTGGCTTTCTTTGTTTCAAGGTTGGTTTGAGTTTATATTATTTTCTTTTGTTTGGTTTGAATTTCGTGAGATTCAAATGACGTTTCATTTTTCTTTCTATAGAGTTTTGATGTTGATGGACGAGTTTCATAATTTGTGAGTTTGTTACTACCTCTTCCTTATTGAATTTATATGATATGAGAATGGCTTGGTTGAAGACATGGATTAATAACAATGATTTTACACGAAGAAATTGTATTGTGACACATCTTTTCTATGACATTTGTTCACATTTGATGAAATTTGAATGAGGGAGAGACGAACATAGAAATCTTTATTTAAATGAAAACATTATTTTTTATCAACTCTTTACTTTCATTTAAATTATGATTATGTTTTCGTATTTTTCTCATTAGCAATCATTTTCATAAAATCATTTGGTAGGTTTAATTAATTAAATTCTTTTGTAAGTTTGCATCTCATTTAAAAATAAAAAATAAAAAAAGAATTATATATCATTTGTGTGATTTTGTGAAAACCCAAAATTAATATTTTTCGCATCTCCATTAACTTGAAGCTTCTAGAATTTTAATATCATATTTGAAAGGAAATTATAAAAAATATTTTTTTAAAACTTATAGTTAGTTTAAATTCATTTTGATTTTATTGTTCTAGATTTTGTTTTATTCACAATTTTTGGGTTATTAATTTGGTTTCTTTTTGTTTCACAGGTTTCTATTATCAGTTATTTAGTATGGATATGATCATGGATTGATTTTATTATCTAAATACATTCAAGATAATTGATCCAAAAATAATATTGGATTGCTGCAAATAATTTATGAGCAACAACAGATAAGATTTAGAAATGCGTTCAAGAACAGACAAACGATTTTGCGTGACTGATTGCATCCAAATCGTAAGGAGTCTGAAGATAGGGTTGAAAACCCATCTGCAAAATGGACCAATCTAGCTTCCTCATGAGATTTTTCCCAAACAAATGCACGATTTGAGAGATATTTGTGTCTCTTTATGAGACAAATTGTAGGTGGAGAAAATTATTAGTGACACTCAAACTCTTTATTCATGGCATAAATATATGACAACATTCGGAGCCCATGGAGATGGAAGAAATTGAGAGGAGGATTTGTATCCTTTCTTTTTTGTATAATATTTCTTTTGTAAACTTTTTTCTTTTCAAATGGAGTAATGTATAGTTGGAATTTTGGCAGAATGGATGAGTACTTTCGAAGAAGAATATGACATTTTAGATTGCTTAATGGCGTTTGTCCTATGACTCAAATGGTTTTGTTTTCATTATAATATCGTCATATTCTTTGAGTAATTAATTATACATTGATTTAAATTAGCTTTATTCTGTTTTATCAATACATGGTTAATTGTTATCATTTATGTATTAATTTTTTCAATCTTTAAGAGTCTATTATTCCAATTATCTTGATCTTGGTGATTGTATTATTTTGATACAAACCTTGTATTATATTGAGTTTTTTCATGTAATTGATATTTGTAAAGATATAATTGTTCAATTGAGATTTTTCTTATTGTCGATTAATCTATTATATCTTCACTAAGGATCATAATTTAAAAGTTGTTCTTTCTTAATTTTAAATAAGATTTAAATTGTTAGTCAAAGTGGTTTTTATCGTGACACTTTCAAAATGTTAGAGTTATACAACCTTCTGCTATATATTTCTCTTAACAAATAGGTTGTTGGAGTAGCGTTATACAGGACAACACAAAGTTATCTTTAAATACCGACGAGTTACTTGTATGCGCAATTCCTCTTGGACCATATGATGGACTCATTATTCTGAAACTATATGGGATATAGTTTACTCTTTGGATTTCGTCCTTTTGTAGACGGTTAAATGTTATTATTGTTTCTCATATAATTTCTGGACATGAAATTTTATTTGTATTGAACTAGCTTTAGACTGTTCTGCATATAACTTTTCATGTTATGTTTTTCTTTAGGTGGTTCATTATATTTTGGCTATTTTAATATCTGTGACTAATTGTTTATCTATGCATCTTGAGTTTACATATAATGTTTGGTAGTTCATAATACCATTTGTTGAGAGTTGGTGTTTATTTCACTTTAAGCTATTGGACACTTTAAAGTCACATGAGATAAAATCTATTTGTCTTTCTGTTATCACAGGCTTGTTCCAAGAATATAAAAAACTTCTTTGAGTTGTTTCATAAGTATTGTTATTTATTTTGTCATATATTTATACGTGACACAAATTAAGTGGAGCTTATACAAACATATAAAGATGAAACTAGCTCAATATTGCTAATCAAAGTCATGTTAGTTAGTTTATATTTGATTTGATTTGTTGATTTGTGAATCAATAATGATTACATCATTTAAATGTTAAATTATTTGTCCATTATCATTATATCATTTATAATCTTATTCACTCATTTGTTTATTATTTTTTCATTTATAGTACAAAAATAGTTTCCTTTATTTTCATCTTGTTTTGATCCATTAGTTTAAACCATCATTTTCACAAGGCTTTAGTTAAACCTTGTAAATGTATATAATATTACTATTAGTTAAGTAATCATATGAGTGTGTTAACTCATAGGATTATATATTTAGGTAGTTTTACATCTTTTATTTATTTAAGCATCTTAGTTGGATAACAGAGCTATAAAATCCATCAGGGTAGATCATTCCAAACGGCTTGGGTTAAATAGACAACCCCGAACCAGATCTTCCTTTCTCTTTGATGGGGTGTCATAAACGCCCGTCAACACATCCATACATGTCCTGAGATGATATATTACATGAAAATTCATATCTCCACTATGAAACTAAAAGTAATTCCACACACATGATAATACATTCAATTGGATAATTATTCCTTGGTCATCAACATAGGCGCTTTGGTTGATCCACCTTCAATAAGCATCATGAAGTGTGATGGATTGTGGTAGAGAGAGTGTTTCTACCCACCTACCCATTGGGCTATGGTGGAACCTCCTTTCATGATGGTTACAACTCCAAAAACTCACCAATAAATTTGTTTGGTGCTACATCAACATATTTTTCAAACTAAACATCAAGCAACACATCATTGATCAAGAAGAGGTATTGATTGTGAATTTTAATTCTATTTTATTGCTAAGAACCCATCATGGACTGGATTTGTTGGATAGTCTTTCCATGGACAAGGATTTTCTTCGAACCTTGGTCATGGAATGTAAGTCAGTCCCTCATCTTTGTTCTCTTGAAGCTTCAGATGAACCCTCTGCTACTGGTAATTTACCTACTATCCCATCATATGGCTCAAAGACCTTCCCTGCCTCACCTCATAATGTACATTAGTGTTCTTTCAACAAGATCAATTCCCACTCTTCTACAGATTGTTGCACACTTAAGAATCTGCCCACCAATAAAACTTTATTCATCAAGATTCTGCTTCCGTACTTCCTTACACGTATTGAAGTGGTATGCCTCGATAATCCTACTAAAGTAGACCTATCCCTCATCCTAGTTACCACAAATGAACTAGGCACATCTATTGTCCTTTTATTTACCCATAATTTACATATTAAACAAGAATTGGCCACCCTCATTATGGACAATGACATCCAAAAGAACCCTGTCTCCTCTTACAACACCTTCATCTTCCCACTAATCCACATCCTTGCCCATAGCAATTTGGTTGGTTACAAAGGGGAGGCCCTCATCTCATAATTTTTTGGTCTTGTGTGATCACCTTTGCCATTCACTCATTTCACGATCCAATCATATGAGATGTCTCCCTCCAGATTGTGTCGACTTGCTATTTGGACTTCCTTACCAATAGTCCCAACATACTTTATACCATCCAAAATCCCATTGACGCCATCTGTAACTTGAAGACCACAGCTATGTTCTCACATCTTTGTCTCTAAATCCACTACACCACTTACCAGAAATGCAACACTTTAGAAAATCAACATCAGTTTAATTGTATATCCTTTTGTTCCATTTTCCTTGTTAAACTTAAATTGACCAATCCTAAGCCTCTAAGAATTGTCCCCTTTCTCCAATAATTTTCTTATGTATTCACACATCACATGAGGCTACCTCATGCTATTAAGAATTCCAGTGACGTCATACCAGGCACCTCCTTGACCATTTCCCCTTCCTACCGAATCTCTCCTCTATAAGCTTTTGAAATGGAACGTTAAATTGCCTAACTTATGGAATACACTAACATGAAACCTTCATTGTCACCCTATGCATCTCTTTCCTTCATTATACCAAAGAAATATAATTCCTAGTGGTGCCTCATGACCAAGTAGGTTTCCTCAATAAAGCCAATTTTAAAAACCTAACCCCTACCCAAAATTAAGGATTTGTTGGAACAACTACAAAGGGCATGCTTCTTCACCAAGATGGACTTCACAATAGGGTATTGTAATATCCCTCCATTTTAAATATTTGAATAACTTTGAGTAATTGTAATTATTAGATTATTATGTTGAGAAAGATTCAAGTTGATATTATTTCATCATAAATATTTGATGACGAGAGATATTTGTGTAGATATTATTTTAATTTACTAGAGACAAATTGATGAGAGAACCCAACTATAAAAAGAATAATTCTTGATTGCATGGGAGAAGCTAAAAAATGATAAAAAAACACAAGGTAAATGTTGTCCACGAGGACAAGTGAGTTAGGGATGAGGCTAACATGAAAAAGAAAAGGCCTAGTGAGTCTATTTTCTTTTTTGTGAGACAAGAGGAAAGACAAGTATGATGTAGGAAAGACGCTTCTAACTACTTGTGCATGTTTTTACTTGATGGTTTTGAGAAAGAGTCAAATTCTAGTATTTACCTCAAAAGGGTTATTGACATTTTCATTTTCTCATAGAATAAATGATTAGGCTTGGTGATAAGAGGAGCAAGTAATATGTGAGTGTTGTGGTCTATGGTTAGGAGGAGCTCGAGTTTGTCCATCGTATCTTTATGGGTTCATATATGTTTTCTTATATTTTTCTTAATAGTTTTTCCACTAAAATACAATTATATTATTATTTGAAATTTATTCTCATGAACACAAGATGAGGATTTGGAATATAAATCTTTGAAGTAAAGTTAGGAACTTTATTTACTTCTGGTTAAAGAGTTCATTAGCTAATGTTGCTAGTGTTTTTATGATGACTACTTATTATTATTTATTGTTATTGAACAACATGGTGATTTAGAAGTGAAAGAAAACCAAAAAAATAATTTCGAAGTGAAAGAAAACCAAAAGAATAATTCCAAATACATTATTTTATTATATTTTAAAAGAAGAAAATGAAACAATTTTCTTGTATATGGAATATAAAGACCAGGGTTTCAAGTATTAACATTTTCCTTTTCATGCAATAGAATATATAGATACTTTAAAGTTATTCTCTTAGAAATAAATTAATTTATTTTATTATATTTTAAAACATAACTATTACAATAAGAAAACAAATATAGGATAAGGATCTTTTCAGGCATCTATTTGAAGGAATAATAATAAGAGAAACTCTATTTTATTTAGAGTTAGATAAACCTTAACCTTAATAGAGAGATATGGTTTCTATGTTTATTTTATGTTTAAATAGCAAGATTTTTCCATTTATATAAATGAGGAGAGAATCCTAACATATATACACACAAAATCTTTCAAAAATAAATGAGGTTAAACCCTTGGTAAATAAATAAATATATATATATATATATACACAGAATCTTTCAAAAATAAATGTGGTTAAACTCTTGGTAAATAAATAAGGATATCACTACTGATAGAGAAAAAAACCATAATATATTTTAAACTTTCGAACTCAATATTAGAAAAAAGGATGCTCATGGTCGTCTTGGCAAATGATATTGAATACAAATAAAAACGAGTGGTTTTGAAGTAAACCCTCGCATATTATAATCCTAGCTTTTTAATTACGCCGAAAGGCGTACACCTATTGACAATGGGCACAATTAATGATCTTTTAACCTTATTTAACCTTAAACCCTAATCTGATGGCTATGCATTGAAGATGCTGGCATATTCTTAGTCATCCTCCAAAATCAATGGGTCAGATTTATTGTTCATAACTTTCTTGCATTTATCAAGGCATCAGTTAACATGTTTACTTTTTAACATTTACCTAATCACATTAAAAAATTACTGTAAGGATCTGTAATTGCAACGTTTAAATGATTAAGTAGGATTAAACAGTGGAATCTAAATAAATGCCCACACATTCCATTTATCAACCTAATGCAGCCAAACGTTTCATATTACGACCGACATTTCATATTGGGGACACGCGTTCTCAGCCTTTCGACATTCTCAGCCATGAGTTAGCAGTTGTGCTAGTAATAAAAGCAATGAGAATGTTTTGGCTTGGAAAATAAAGTAATTCGTTATAAGGAAGTAAATAAGGATAATCCAACAGATTTCTATATCAAGCATGTGACTCTAAATGTAGGGGAAAAGAACCAATAAGGTTTGTTGCTAGGCGAAAAGTTTCTCCTATTTTGCATCGGTCAAGGAGTCGACCGAATGCACAGCTCTTGTCTTTGTTTGTAAACGAGCTAAGTCATGGTCATTACCTGTAAAGAAGAGTACCTAAAACGAAGGAGATATTTAAACACCAGAACTAAGAACATAGAAGTACACAATACAAACCACTTTAATAAATTATTTGAATACATAATAATAATAAGCCACCAAGATTATGTTTAGAGTAATGAACCTTGAATAGTATGTGTTGAGTGAAATCTATGTCACATAAATTCTCAACAATTTAATGTCAATGAGGAGCTCGTAAGCTTAGAGGCACAACACAATATGGGCGAGGATTGAAGTTGTCTATTCTAAACTACTAAAGCAAAGAACATAAAAATAACATGAATATACAAATGACAAATTTTACCTACTATATACAACACATAGGTGTACTGACATCAGTGCATGGGGGCCCTTCCATCCTTCAGT
>ML803366.1:228882-242064 GCA_009831015.1 Picea engelmannii
TTTAATAATGTTTAGCCCATTTTTAATGTAATTAACTCATTTTTAAGGGTTATTGGGCATTTTTAGAGCCTAAATTCGTGGAGGAAGTTGGAGATGGACAACTAACTCCCCCACTATTTAACCAAGGCCATTTTGAGGCCATGTGACATCTTTTTGAGAGAAATTCAGAGAAGAGATGCCGAGAAGAAGCCAAGTCAAAGCCAGTTTGAGGCAGGGAAGCTGTTGAGGTAGAGATGTTGTCGGACAATTTCTGAGAGCTCGGACATCCGTTTCAGGTGCCGTAAGTTGTGCAAGATTCTAGAGATCTGGGTGAACATGACCAAATCAGTCTAGAAGCCAATCGGCATTGTAAAGATGTACTAATAAGATTTCAAAAAGAAATAAAGAAGCCTCCCTCACAGAGAAAAGGCCTGGAGACGTAGGCAAAGTTGCCGAACTCCGTTATCAAACTTGTGCATTATGGTTTGCTTCTTTTCATTGTTCTTCAGATCTGAAAATATGTTAATGGTTGTATAATTCATTTCTTTTCTCGCTCTTTCGTTAAGTTTCCCAATGGTCAATTAATGCATGCGAATAAAACTCAACCATAGTCATTCGAAAAATCCTGACGGATCATCTAATCATCTTATCTTGTAGTGCTCTTCTTCCCGATTCTGATGAGCTATTACACTAAGAGGTTTCTCCAAGTAATATGACCATTATGACCTTCTTAGTGAAATTAATTAAGATATGACCCATAATAACTCAAAATTACGAAAATCATCGGAGTGCAATGAAACCAAAACCAAGTTGTGTGGAATGGATCCTGATGATGAACGATGCAAGTCAGATCCAATAAAACCCTTCAATATCTCTCGAACTCTCTGTCACCCCTATCTGGCTACTCTGGTAGGCATAACACTCTGTAAGTTATAATGTCCCAAAATGGGGACATTACAGTCCTCCCTGCCAGAATATTGCTTGTCCTCAAGCAATAATTGAATCCAAATACATATGATATCAAGGTCCCATATCCACCTATGTGACACAAGGTAGACTCCCCTCAAGGTGTGGTATCTCCAAGTTCTCACCACACATGACACCCACATTCTCCTCATAAGTAGAATGATCAATGGCCGAGGAATCCCAATCAACTCCCTGAGTAACTGCTCTACTCGAAACTCAACACCATCAAACGATGAACTATAAAGCACTCCAATCCCTAGATCCCATATCAGAATGTGAACTACAATGCCTTGTGGAGTATAGTTCTGTAACATATAAACACCATGAGTCTCGTGCAAATAACACATGGCCTCAACCTGAAATGGGTTTATTCTACCAGACCATACCAAATTCAACATGACCCCCACCAACTAAACATGTTGCTACCATAGTTGGGTACTACAAGACCTCAATGAATCACCAGTCGGTGACGTGCTCTCCCCAATACTGAAACTCAATGGAAAATCAAAGTGACCCCTCCCTACAAACATCTGCTCTTCTCCATCAGTCAATGAAATGTCTAGTCCTGTAATCCCAGGGTCCCATGCTAGTCTCTGACAGGGACCACCATGTCGATGTTTCTCTACTCTGATCATGATTTTCTGCTCAAAGTATCCATACTAGACCCTCCACTCCTAGATCCTTATAAAATGAAAAAAAATGTTGACCAAATGAACTCCCGGATCCCATGTCAAATTTGGAAGTTCATCACTTCCAATCCCCACTAACTGCTAGTGTGCCCTACTAGTAACTCTCGAAAGCACTCCACCCTCATCCCAATGAGAGTTTGAATATGTAGAAACCTCTAAGATATCCTCTGTCCCATGGCCTAGCATACTCCCCATCATGCCCATGGCCTCAACTGTCTGCCTCTGATGATCCACCCCTATCCTGATGAATGCAATCAAGACACTCTTGTCAACTGGTCTCGGCCTACCAACTCTCCATGTCCCCTACCACTGTCTAGCTCACCCTCTGTTGTTGTCAATGATGAAAGTATCGAGAAAGGCTATCATAAATATATGCAACCAATAGTAGGACTTGAAAGTATCATATGCTTTGGTCAATCCAAAGGAATTAACCAAAAGCTTGGCCATTGACACCCATGGTAAATAGTCACCTGTACTCATCATTGAACACCAACCATAGGGTACAATGGTAGGTACCTCCACCAAATGCAGGCCAATAATTCTCCATCCATCATCACTCACGCAACTACTGCTACGGTGAAGGTAATCTCATAGATCTATATACTTTTGCAAGGTAGAGGAATCTCCATGCTCTACTAAGTACATCTTCTTCATGCAATCTAGTGCATCCCCCTGAATCACACTATACAACTCTATATGTCTCAGTGAACTACTAGTCATCACTGTGTTCCCCTGCATACTCATGTGATCTCATGTACACACCTGCAACATCATGGATCCTGGGTGTACTATGAGGTCATCCTCTACATGAAGGTCAACCAATACTGGAACAAAAATGGAAGTGTCCTCATAAATTTCATTGGCTCTGGAATCCCCATGTGTAGGTGTGTGCTCAACTGTCTTGACACCCCTCATGAAGGGTGGTCCCTGTGACCTATGGACATCCTCATGTATCTCTAGATCATATCTCTCCATACTCATCAGTGATCCTGGGTACTCCTCATGCTCCTCCCTCAATTGGTGCTCCACTAATAAACCACCAACATCCTCTCACAATTTGGATGAGGGATATACCTGACTCTCTGATGAAATAGATGTAATGGATCTCTGTCTAATTTCCTCAAGGACATCCTCTAATCTAAAATTTAATTCTTGAAGGGTTGTCTGTGTGCCTTTCAAGAATGTCCATGTGCTCACCAACTCATGAGTGAGTCAGTCCATCTCAACCTCCTCCTCCCTCGGTGCCTTATGATACATCTAGCCAACCTCCAATAGTTTATCCCTATCTCTCAACAATTGCTCGTAGTCGGCTCTCATCACAATAACTCTCTCCCTGAGTGTATGGAAGTCATCAATGACAAGTCCACCATTTGAAATATCATATGCCATCAAGGCCCTCCAACAATAACCTGCCACCAATGCATGTGTATCATCAATGCATCTAGTGGTTTCCATGATCATGTCCTCATTGACTCTCAACTGTCCTGCCAAGTGCCGTGACTCCTGGTCACAATCCCGTTGAGGTTCTACCTCATGCCTCTCACTGCTAGTGTCAACAATGGAATCCCCAACAACACACTCCTCAAAATATAAGGCACTAAACTTCCCACTATCCCATGTGCTACGAATTCCTCCTGTATGCCACTGCACACCATCACCAACTGCGACCCCTATCCAAATCGCACCATATCTTGTATGGGAAGTTGTATCCTCCTGTGCACTCACCCTACTAATATCATCTACTCCTGGATCCCATACAAATGTGTCCAGACATGTTCTATGGTCATTCTGACCAATAAGGAGTGCATCCTCATCACTATAGATCGATCATGGGAGTAAGTGTCCCAACAAGTTGTCGGTCTCTAGAACCTATTCCATCAATGGAATCTCGAAGAGTGGTGATTCACTCTCCTCATAATGATAGGTATGTGTAAGGTCAACTATCTCCAAGCCATACCTCTCCTCCTGGGTCTGCAGATCCATATTTTTCTTGTGGACAATCTCCACACAAGGCTCCTCTACCATATTAGGAATGCCACTGATATCCTCATGTGTCGTGGCTAGCATAGATGACTGAGAAGATAAAAAATGTGGCTCACTCATCATTGGAAGCTCATCATTCTCCATACATGACTTCCTGGAAGCCATGTATACACCCACTGGTAGGTCATCCAACCTCCTAATCTCATCATGTCTAAGTGCCAACACATATGAATCCTCACAAGTGTCACCACTATGTTGAAGTGTTGAATCCTCAACATTATCTGATGGGGAAGATGAATGATATGCGCTATCATCCTGTCCATACAACTATCCCTCAGATGTGCAAGAGTCACTAGCCTTATGAAATTGTTCCAAATAGGCATCTATGGTTGCAATCACATGCATCTCCTCATCCCCGCTGTCATAGTGCACCTCAACAATGTGCACCTTCCCTTTACCCCTACATCTGTGATTTGTCTTCCAAGGCACTTCGCAATTGTAGCAACACTCCCTGCATATAATGGGTGTAGGCTCCATCTATTCTCCTTTCAATCCACTCGCTAGTAATGATGTATGTAGATCCTTATCCGATTTTCCCCTTACGATGGAAGAAAAACCAGATGTGATACCACTGTAAGGTTCCTGACTTGGCTAGTCTAGGAAACATTGATAATGTGTGTATAGGATTAATCGTTTACAACATATAAATGATCATACAAATAACAAATGCGACAAAGGACTGCAAAGTTTATATTATGATATCTCTACAGAATACAAAGGCCGAATGCAGATAAATAAAATGAATCACTCAACTAGATAAAAAGACAAAACGATCTTAGCCGAAAAACAATAAGAAAACTAAATGATAATACCTGATAATCGATGAGCACTGTGGGATCAATGGATGAACTAGAAATATGGAAGCTCATACGGTAACTGCTGGAATTCCGAAAAGTTCTCTGTGGCGGATATACCTCTTGGAATGGCATGGAAACTGTCCCAAATGGTGCGCCCTACTCTAGTTCTTAGGCCTGGTAATTGCCCAGCCCCTCTGCTAGTTGCGTATGGACCCCAGATGGATTCCCCTTGGGGAATGCGCCCCTCTCTCTCTAGTAAAATGGATCCTAGTGATTCCACCACTGGAATTGGTTGAGACGTATCTCAAAATGATCGACTTGGTCTACTGGGAAATGGGTCGAAAGGGTTTCCCTGAATCTGATATGATGCTCACTCGGGAACCGCAAATGTTTCTACCAAAAGTTTCACACTTCCAAGTTTGGAAAATGCACCCCAGATGATTTCTCCATTGGAATCTGACAAGGAACTAGGAAAAATATGGGTCTTGCCTTCCTCTCAACTGGGTCAGAGGGGAATCTCTGAACTCCTCCAGGATGGGACAATTCACTCTACTTAACCTCCTTAGGAGTTGTGCCCTCACCATGGATAAGAGTGCCCTTACTGTTGCACCCTTTGTAACTATTGTTGAAGAATGATGGAAGACCTATGTGATCTTCCCGGTGACTAGGGTGTGTCTCTCAACACCTAAATCAACCAACTTGTGTCTTCCTCCTGGAATCCATTGAACTATCTCTCTTGAGATGTGCCTCTCTCCTCAATGACAAGTCATAATATGCTCTTCTCTTATATATTTCCAAAACCCTAATTCACTATTGAAACCTTAATTCATTGCTGACATTTTCCCTACAAGTGACTTTTACTTTATTTTATTATTCATTGATTAAATCACTTAATTAATTAACCTCTAAAAAGTGATCTATCCATCCTTATGGCTTCTCCGACCACTAAAAGTCACTTCTCATCATCTTATCCTATAGTGTTCTTCTTCTCGATTTCGATGAGCTATTACACTAAGAGGTTTCTCCAAGTAATATGTGAATTATGAGCTTCTTAGTGAAATTAATTAAGATATGACCCATAATAACTCAAAATTACGAAAATTGTTGGAATACAAGAGAACCAAAACCAAGCTGTGCGGAATGGATCCTGATGATGAACAATGTAATTTGGGCCTAATAAAACCCCTCCATATCTCCTGAACTCTCTATCACCCCTATCAGGCTACTCTGGTAGGCATAGCACTCTTTAAAGTTATATTGTCCCAAAATGATGAGATTACAGAACCAATGTTTTATAAAATGGGATTGCAAAGATTTGAAGTGATGCGCCCTGAGCCAGTGTTTTATAAAATGGATAGTAACCATATACATTATATTTAGATTCACATATTATTACCAAATCCAGATACGTTATATTTAGATTCACATCTTATTACCAAAGCACACAGGTGATCTACTCACAATAAAGAATAACATTTGTTACAGTTTTGACATCAAAGATTGTTTTATGGAATAACTCATGAATCTATTAGAAAGTAGAAAGATTCTCGGTGTCGAGAGAGATTTGAGATTTTGTAAGTAACTGAGTGAGTGCTTTCTAAGGCTTGGAAGGATAAAATGAAATACCAACAACCACATGTTTCCTTAACTATCTACTCAAGATCACTAATGTAGAGGCATGGCAAGAAAAATTAGTACGCTTACTCATTAAGGAGAAAGACAAAAAAGGTTATTGTGTTGTTTAACCAGTAATGGTATACTCTAACACCATAAGCTCACTGATCTCATGTATAAGGGTATACAAAAAGGCTCGAGATTGTTAGAGAGAGGGCTCATCATTCCTAGAGTCAGTCTTTCCACCCAGCTAGAGTTAGACCAGATATAAGAGCTTGTGGCTATGGGGAGCTTGTAAACATATGAAAGGTTGTGTACAAAAACAATCCCACACTTGGCAACATTTTCCAGCATTATATGCCAAAAGTAACATTAAAAAAATTAAAACACTTGTTAATAAAGTAATATAATATTACTATACTTGGTTCACACAATTTTACGATAGAAACTTGTTAATAAAGTAATATAATATTACTATACTTGGTTTACACACGACCAATTGTCATTTGTTCAGCTGTATCTCGAGGGCCTACCTGTATGTTGAGCATTATTTCAAAATTAACAAGGAATTATGATGGGAAGAGGAGAACTCAGAGTGAGCAATGGTCCATCCATGTCAAAACCTAGTCATTCTTAGTGATAAAATATTAGGGGCCCTGTCTAATGTGCGCTCGAGCCATACTTGCAAGAATGATTCTCTTATCTGGCTCAAAAAATATGAAAATGTGGAATCAAAGTCTTTATCTGTCTCACGTAATTCAAACTTCCAGCATTAAAATGTGCAAAAGAATATTACCAATGAAAGAAAAATTGATACAAAAATCCATCGCTAATGTAAGAAAGTACAATTTAATACTGCGAGAAAGAAGCAAAACCTAAATCATCCCGATCTGAATCTAACAAACAAGTCTCTTGTTGTTCCCAATCTGAATCTGCGAGCCAACACTACCTTTGTTCAAAATCTAGAGTATAAAACTCCAGAATATGAGACATGGTATGCAGTATCCATTAATTATGGAAAGTGTGAAGGACAATGCGAAGGAGCTTCGTACTTTGATGTCCATTATGAAGGTGTACATCGAACAACATAGGTTTACAGTGTGAATTTGAAAGAAAATAACCAAGTCGAGGAAACGAGAGTGAGACTCCGATGCAAGTCCTGTCAATTAAGATATTGGATGTGCAACGATGTGCAAACCAGAACACCCATCTGTGCTTCTTTCCTCTCAAACGGGAACAAAGATCCTAAGTATTTTGATGCAGTTGTGAAAAATATTGATACAGTTGTGAAAAAGGTTCCTTAACCTTTACCAGTACTATTTTTATTTATTTTTAATTATGCGCATCATGTATCATAATTATATGCTAAAGTTGTTTTAGTTCGAGATTTTATGTGTAGAACTAATGCTTTAGAAGCATATAATATTATAACATTAGATTTGATGAGGTTCCAAAGGTTATCCCAGTACCCCCAAATAAGTATGCCCTTCAATCTGTCAGAGCCTGAACCGTTAGTAGATCTAGCAACAGAGATGGGAAAGGATAAGTCTACAGTATAAGCAACGATAAAGGAACCCCTGTCATTTGGTTGATTCTGAAGAAGCGATGTGCGATTTTATCCCACACTGGTCTTCCCCCCTGTTAGGTAGGGCTAGCTATGGGTGTTTTTTGTTAGTCCCAAACTTGGATTTCTTCAAACCGTCAAGTCAGAAGGTCAAATAGACCTAGCTCAAGGATGGCCCTCGACTACTGGAAGTAGCTAGTTGTTGGAAGGAGGAAGTAGCAGAACTCCTGGGTGAAGAAGTGGAGGGAACTACTGAGATAGTGAAAAGTAATTCAATTCAATATCTAACTACAAACCAACCATACCCACCAGCAAACCACAATTGGAGACAGAATGTAGAGCCACCAACAAACCACAACTGGAGAGGGAATGCGCAAGAGTAGGATAAAGCGCCAAAACTTGAACCTAACCTAGAAGGAGCTCAAGCCATACCAATACCAGACCAAGGGAAGATGGTGAAGGAAGTGTGAGCAATGGTGCTAGAAGGAATATAACTATGGATTATTGACAGAGGTGAAGGGGGAACCGATCATGAATGGTATGCTTGTGGTCGGGAATGGGGTGCTTGGTTTCGAGGTACAATGAATTTTATAAAAATCATCATTTCTATAAAAATCACTATATAAAATTTACCAATTCCTTCATATTTTGAAGGAGTAATTCATTTTCCAGGTAGCATCTGTCATCATCGTTAACAAACTGAAACCAAAAATGGGGAAAAAAATCATGAAATTAGATTCAATTTATTATATATGAAAACCATCCAGAGAAAATGATGATTTGGATACCTTGGTTTTGGTTGTATAATAACCCTTTTCCAAAATTCTAGACGGCGTCAACTCCTCTTTTGTAACATATGTACGTCTCCTCTTTTGCAACATACCTACATGGCTCAGTCGACTCTTGCTGAGGGTTGAATGTTCCCAACATAACAGGGAAATCTATGCTTCGTATTTGTCCTCCAAGATAGATATAAAGAAGGCGACGTGCCAGACCATGTTTATATACAAATGGACACAAAAGAACACGATAGTTATAAGAATATGGACAAAATGAAAAAACATCCAACTCAAATTATGCACTATCAAGGCTTATATGAGCAGGAGGAAAACCAATATAGGGGTTGTGTAATAGGCAAAGTCGATTATGAAAAACCAGAGGAAAGTCACCATGAGGCACTTCCAAACCTTGGGAACAAGGAAGAGGGAATAGAGAACCCCGAAAGGAGGAGGAGGGAATAGAGAACTCTGTGTGTTATGGTGCCCACACATGGACATGTCTATGTGTCATGCAAAACACTAAGGGTAATCAAAATCCCATAAGCATAAGCTAAATGAGAGAAAACAATTAATGTTATGAATTAATGCTAGATCTGATATCTAGTATTAGTTCAATAAGCTTCAATAAACACTTAAAATCATTCGAACTCTCTAAATTTATCCTAATTCTTGCCTTGATATGAGGCCAAATAAGATGTCCAACTTACAACTTTGGATAAAAATGCAAATTGCACTTTCAAAAATTTATGGATTTTCCAAAACTTAGGTTAAAAGACTAATAATTCATTGGTTTGCATGTAGGTTTAGTAGAAAAAGATAAAATCGATCACTAATAGTCCCTACTAGCCTGAAGGGCAGGGACTAATAGGGGAATTGTATGAATCATATGGAACAATCGAGAGTGGGTTGTGAAAAGTCTTAAAAGCATAAATATCCAGAGTGGATTGTGAAAAGTATTAAAGCATAAATTTAATACACGTATTTCGAGACAAAATCCAAACCTGGAAGCTCTCTGTGGTAATTCCATGACAATCTAGGTATGTGTTTTTTTACCAAAGATAAAATTCCATAGGGTTGGGCGAGAAAGACAATTGGGATATACAATTGTTGTAAACCCAAACTCAACTCGAAGGTGGTAGAAGAAACCCATTTTTCCCAGATAACTTAATGGCTTGTACTTGTAGTATTTGGCAGTAGTAATGGTGTAATATCGCCAAAAATAATTAATTAATAAATTCTGTGTGCACTTTGGAATTAATTTTAGTTTTTGGCAAATTCTTATTTGGAAAAATTTTGTCATTTATGGAAAATCCAAATTTGGAATTTGATTAATTGTAATTAATTATTTATGATTGTTGGGCAAGACTTGAGTTACCTCAGGGATAAATTTTACAAGTGAAAATGAGAAATTGGACCACTAGAAGCCCCTGAAAATCAAGGAATTGTAAAGCTGTGAAAAATCCCAAGGAGGGAAAAAGACCTAGGAAGAAGATGATCAGGATATACAACATATGGGGGAGGCAGGACGTTCCTTAGTATGTTGGAGAAAGGATATAACTTGTTGTTATCAACACTGTTTAGTGTGAGGCAAGGTAGTTTTCTGATCTGAAAGGAGGACTGTAGAAAAAGAGGATCATTGTAATTCTCCCTTATGGACTCATGGTCGGGATAGGGGGTGAACAAAGCAAGTAATTTGGTTGTTTTGTTCTATGGTTGCGTGGAAATTGGTTGTTCCATTTGTGCCCCAGCATCTTATTCAGATATGTACATCTACTTGTTCTCTTGTTAAATGTTTTGTTGATTATTAGCTGATAGAATGAAATGGTTATAGGATAATTATTTTCCATGTTGATTATACTCACTGAGTAAAGATAGGAAAGCTATTATGTGTTCTAATTTCTAATGAAGTTGATTCATACATGTATAGATAGTAATAAATGTATATGTTTAAACAAGCATAAAGAATGTTAGAACTGTTGTTTTGTTCTGGAAATTTACAAGTGAATGCATGCTTCTATAGACGATAACTGGGTGTATTTACATGTATCCATATAGATATATAAAGGTACATATATATACATGCAAAATACCATTTCATTCATTGTACATGTACCATAAAAAGTATATAAAGAAAATAAGATTCCTCCCTTATGAAATGAAATTACATTCTATATACGATGCTCCATAGAAAATTAGAGATTCAATAGTCTACATAATACATGCTACCATAGCTGTTTTAAACTATTGAAACGTATTCAAAATAGGGTTTCCTTTACAACCTCTTTATTGCATTAAAGAATTAAATTACAAATAACTAGTTTATCCATGAAACCCCGGTTCAAAATTATCACAGTAGAGTACCCTCGGGTAAGGACCCTATACCACTGCTAAATAGAACCTGAGGATATTTAAATTGAACACCAAGATTTGGAACTCAAATACCTTTTCGAGAAAGGTGATCCCCTTGATTCATTTCCTTCAAAGTGATTAATCCTACAAGGGGAAAATTGATAAGTTTTAGTAAACTATCTTAAAGTAATCAAACAAAAATAAATATTAAAGATTAAGAAAATGAATAGTACTTAGCTTATAGCTGGCATGGAAGCAGTTCTCCACCAGCATTGAAGAGACGATATATCCAGAGTCCAAGGGGAGGAGTGGACCTAGGGATGGCTGATGCATACCCTCGCAAAGAAAACAGGGTCCCATCATTAGTTTCGTAACCGAAAGGAACTACCTTGATGCACCAAAATGTAAACAATTAATTAAACAGTGCTAAACATTTAGTATTTTTCATAACCAGAATGATAAATTTCACAAAGTAAAGTTGCATGTCCCACAGAGGCGTATCCTTCCCAACTAGGGATTACAAAAAACGTTTGTGGGATGTTTCTTCCATAAATAATGAAACTTATGAGTTGATAAATAAAACTCAGACAAGAACGCAAGTATAAACTTAACTTAAAATACGCATTACAAAACTACTGCAATAACTTTTTTTCGAAGACAGTCTGTGCAATAGAGGAAAATTAGACGGGATTCTGGAGATACTTCATTTACTAATGTCTTTTATCAAGAAGAAGTACATATAGGCTAATCTAAAACATAGATTCAAGAACAGGGAACTTAGGGTGAATTTTTATATAAGCATGCATGATGTATAAATTCTGGAGGAACTTATAAATAGAAGGAAGTCTTATGACTTTAACAATTTATGTATAAGTATGTGAAACGTGAATATATTAAGAGGAAAGTCTTACAAGCATGTTACTAGATTTTTTCACATGGGTAAGAAAACCTTACTACATACAAAGGGGGAAATTTTACGAATTTACACCGTGTAAAATGAAGGTGAAATAATTTACAGTAAGCTCCCAGGTTGTGTATTCTCAGTTAAAGCGCTGATAGTTCAGGGTTCATTCCATCAATTCCTTTTATGAATCCAGGAGATATATCGCATGGTAATAGGAAATAATGGCATACAATTTATACATATAGTTAACACCATAAGCGAATTTAAGAGTTACTATAGCAAACCAGAGAAAGATTTAACCACGGGATTCTCGAGCGATAGGTATGTCGTGAATTTTTTTAAAAAAATACAAGAATAAACAATAAGTAGAAGATCGAGGTCATGGCCTAATGACATGCCGACAAACCCTTAATATTATTATGAGAATAAATCACTAACCAAAAGGTTAAATCACCTATATAAACTTCAGACATGTCCCGAATGAAAAAAATGAATAAAGGGTGTTTACACTCACTAGAAATGTTAACTCAAAAATATCATAACTCACCACAATTTACCCAATGGGGATATACCACATAGAGCATGGATGCAAACAATATTCAAAGATTAAGTGAAAGAAAAGGGAAAGAACCTCAAACAAAAAAATCGTAGGGGACAGTTATAGAGGTGGTCATGAATATGACTACTATTACAAAATACCACTTATTACAGGATAACATAATCGATAGATTTTTTCTTGGGGTTACTTGGTATAAAAGGAAAACCAGTTGGTCGTGCGGCTTCCCTGCCTTACGCAGAGCAAGTCCTCTCCAATTGGCCAGTCATACACCCAGAGAAAACATTGCAGGGTTAACGCTGGGGCATTTTTGAAAAATGCACAGAGCCAAAGGAAAACAATACATTAGTTACCTAGAAACCTTCACAGTGCAGAGTAATGGTGATAGGATGTTCGTAGTACTCTATCCATGTGAATAAACAAATATGGTGTGCCCACTTTGGACACGATAACCTAAAAAATAGTATGTTACAGAACCCCTCTTAATTTTCGACCAAGGGATTAATGTGTTTACAGACAGACTTAACATAGCCTTTAACCTAGCTCGCCATAATTCATTTAGTGTTGGGCCATGTCACTAGGTCGGGTGGGCATTCACGCTGAACAGTTAAGATTTAAGGATGGGTTAAGTGTGTTACCGGGCTTAGGGTTATGACCTGTCATGCCTAACTGGAATCCAAAGCTTTAAACGTTTAACACTTGTATATCTAATAATCCTTCGTTATAACTACCGTGTACTAAGTTCGAGTAGCTTCCATGTTAAAGTTTTTAAAAGAAAAACTAAGGAGACATGACCACTATATATAATAGTTAGAATGTGTATATAGTAAGAGTAAGGGTTGTTTTAAGTGGACATGTTTTTATATATAGCAATGTGAATAATCTTGTGTAGTGAATGTATTACCTTCCATACCATCTCAAAGGAATAACGCTATTGTGTAT
>ML803366.1:245453-271916 GCA_009831015.1 Picea engelmannii
TCTGTGTTTCTCATATGTGTGACTGATGTTGAATTTGCCATTGTTTATTCCCCTGCATTATTGTGATCATCATTTAGCGTTTCAGCAAAGAGTTTAAAAGAAGCATAATTGTTTAAGCACGGTAACAACTGATTCACCCCCCCTCTCAGTTGTCCAACAAGTAGAAGGCAGAAGAAAAACATTAACCCGAGGGGGGTGGAATTTTCTTCTTAAGGAAGGGATCCAAATTTTTCTGAGAGCCTGAAGAAATGTTGGAGGCCGCCTCTAATTATCTGTGCGCTTTGTTGATCTTTCGTCCACGGGTAAGGGGTGGAGACGGGACTGAATTGTCTTCAGGTTCTGAAGTTTCCACAGAGTCACTAGAGGGGACTGAGCCAGTCAGACCTGCAGATGCAGAGGGATCGGGATCAGCCCAAGATTCTCTCGCTGCTACTGGCCCTGGGGGGGTGGAATCCGGAAGGCTTCCTTCTGCCGGAGGATCTTCCTTCACTGGTGTTGCTTCTAGATCTAGTGCTTCATCTTCCTTCAGCGCATCAAAACTGTTTTTATTTTCTAGAGTTGCCTTTGCTGAATGAGTGGCCTTCGGAGCCTGAGGTAGAGGATCCTTTCACCTTTGTTGTCGTCGTCGGTTAGATACTGGCTGAAAATCATCTTCTTTGTCTGGTTCCGGCTCCTCTGAGATTTTGGGGCAGATTTTTGCAAAGTGACCGTATGCATGGCACCGGAGACACTTAAAAGGGATCTGCTCGTAGTCCAGCTCTTGGATATGACTCCATCCCCCCAGGGAGAGCTTGATGGCTTCTGGTAGGCCTTTCTCGAGGTTAACCTCAACATAAATTCGAGCGCAGGTATACTGATCCACTTTCGGTTCCACACTATCCAGGAAACGCCCGAGCTTGTTGCCAATGTCCTCTAGAGAGCTTCTCCCCCAGAGATGTATGGGGAGGAAAGGCAGCCGAACCCAAACAGGGGCTACGGTGATCTCGTCTCCGGGATTGAATTCAAGAGTCCAGGGGGCTAAGAACAACCCTCTCGACCCCATGAAATAGGGTCCAGATCTAAAAACTAGGTATCGGTCCTCTTTGCTTGAGAAACTGAAGACAAAAAAACCCCTGCCTACTGCACTCCGAGTAACTCTTTCCTGTATCATCGGCCTCCATCGTTCATCAATCCAAGCCTCCACCGTTTTGGGGCTGGGCCATAACCCTGTAAACTTTCCAATGAGGGCCTTTTCTGCCAAATAGAGGGCAAGGTTGCAAGGCTGCTCTGGAGATAGCTCCAGAGTAGGGATCTCCTCCATTCTCTTAACAAACTTAGACGAAATAGAAGGTAGGGATTTAGGTCCTGCCGAGCAGACTAACTCTTTGAAGGCATCCAAAGGGTCTTCCTCATTCTCGGCACTCGGATTTGGAACCATCTTGACAGAGCGACGTCCCCCAGAGCTACCACTGCTCCAGATCGCTTGCACGTTGTAGGGGCGCGCTGGAATCTCCGAGTTGCGTCCTGTCGGCAGCTAAACGACCTCAGCACCCATGCAAACAAATATCAGAGCGAAGGTGGCCCGAATCACATCCTGAATACTGAGGGAAACCTGGAATGACATGAACTCTGCGCCCCTGCAAGTAACAGAGCGATGGCGGCTAGGGTTTGGACCCTAGCCGCATTGGCATATCGTTGCGTTCCATCTTCAGAAAAGTAGATGTCTGGTGTATCATTTGTTACCAACCAAAAATTATGGAAAATCTTACTTACAAAGACGAAAAAACACAATTAGGACAGTACAAGGCATCAGAATATCGGTCTCAGTTAGGCAGATTTCATCCATGTAGTTTAAGAAATGCATGAATAAAGGTTGTTAGATTTATGTTATTTAAGTCACAAATCTATTAGAAAAGGAAGATAAACCCAACCAAGAATACTTTATTGTCTTACATGAGTTTAGAGATTTATTTGTGGATGAAATACTAGAACCGTGTCCAAGGAGAGAGATAGAATTATCCATCAATTTGTTTCTGGATCAGCCCCGATATCTAACACAACCTATAGGATGAGTTTACCAAAAATATCAGAGATGAAAATTCAGCTACAAGAACTGTTGGACAAGGAATACATTAGACCAAGTGTCTCGCCTTGGGGAGCACTAGTCCTTTTCGTTAAAAATACAGATGGGACTTTAATATTATGTAATGATTATGGATAGTTAAACAAGATGACGATTAAGAAAAAGTATCATCTACCCAGAATCAATAACCTGTTTCACCAAGTGGGATGAGAAAATATTTTCTCTAAATTAGATTTAAGATCTAGTTATCACCATGTCAGAATAAAGGATGAAGATATAAGTAAAACAAATTTTAGAATGAGATATGGACATTATGAGTTTTTTGTTATCCCATTCAGTATTACTAATGCACCAACAACATTTATGTTTTTAATGAATAACATATTTAGTCAGTAATTCAATAAATTTGTTTTGGTATTTATTGACGACATTTTAGTTTATTCGAAAATGAAAGAAGAACACAGAGAAAATCTAAATATAGTATTGTAAACCTTAAGGAAACACAAGTTGTATTCAAAATTTAAAAAATGTGACTTCGACAAAAAGAGAATACAATACCTAGGACATGTAATATCTAAAGAAGGTATTGTAGTTGATCCAGAGAATATAAGATCCATCATGCAATGGCCTATCCCTAAGGATGTGGTAGACATCTGGTCATTCATGGGAATTACTGGTTACTACCACAGATTCATTGAGGGGTTCTCTAAGATTGCATACCCAATCACATCCCTACAGAAAAAGGGGACAAAGTTTAATTGGTCACATAAATGTCAGGATAGTTTTAATAAGTTAAAAGAATTGTTAACAACCACACCTATTTTAAGGGTAGAAGACCCTGATAAAGACTTTCCAGTTTGCATGGATAAGAGCAAAAAAGGCTTGGGAGGTTTCCTAACTCAAAAAGGGCACGTTATTTGTTACGAGTCACAAAAACTAAAAGAGCATGAATGAAACTACGTCTTACATGACTTGGAATTAGTAGTTGTAATTCATGCACTAAAAATGTGGCAACACTATTTAATGGGAAGAAGATTTATGTTGTTGACTGATAAAAGTGGTGTGAAATTCTTATTCAATCAACCAGATCTTAACACAAGGAAAGAAAGGTGGCTCGCCTTCTTGAGTGAATTCGATTTCGAATTAAGACACATCAAGGGTAAAGAAAACAAAGTTTTAGATTCCTTAAGTAGGAGAACTAATGGATTGTTTGAGATAAGTATTAACAGAAGAAAGAGAAAAATTGAACAAAGGATAAGATATTCAAGTGGTAATGACAAAAAATACATCAAAACAATAGTAGATTTGCAAGTTAATGCAAAAAAGTGGGATAGAACAGATCTGATTTTGGATAGAAATCGACTACTAAGATTCAAAAATAGGTTGTACATTCCAGATTCTGTTGAATTAAAGCTAACAATTTTGGATGAAGTACACAAGAAGCCATATTTTGGTCATCCGAGATACCATAAAATGGTAACAACATTGAGGAAGTTGTTTTATTGGCCTAACATGAAAGCTGAGACAACTGAATACTTATATAAATTCCTAGATTGTCAACAGGTGAAGGCTGAACATTACCATCGAGCCAGACTACTACAACCTCTACCTATACCAAAATGGAAGTGGGAGACTATCTCACTAGACTTTATCACAGGTTTGCCTAAAACTCAAAAGAAGAATGATTCGAGTATGGTAGTGATTGATAAACTTAGCAACTATGAACATTTTATTCCTATGAAATCTACTTATAAAGTTCTTAACATTGTTGAAATATTTATGAAGGAAATATTTAGATTGCATTGTATTCCTAAAATGGTGATTTTGGATAGAGATGTCAAAATTACATCAATGTTTTGGAAATATTTGTTTGCAAGGTGGAATACTAACCTGAATTGCATCACAAGCTACCATCAACAAATGGATGGGCACATTGAATGAACGAACCAGATTGTGGAAGATATTTTATGAATGTATGTAAGGACAAAACCAACTAAGTGGGAGGAATACCTACACTTAGTGGAATTTGTGTACAATAATGGCTATTGGACATCAGCTAATATGAGCCCCTTCAATTTACTATACGACATAAAATATACAACTTTGATTCGCTAGGATAACCCAGTTGATAGACTTATGATAGGATGAGAAATGCTCCAGGAAATGGAGAAAATGGTAAGAAAGGTACAACTGAGTTTAAACGAGGGACATGACAGAGAGAAAATCTACATAGATTTGAAAAGGAGACACCGACAATTTCAAGTTGGAGACCAGGTGTATTTGAAAGTCAAAGTAAGAAGAAGTTCATTGAATTTAGGAAACTATTCAAACTTGGTGACTAGGTTTTGTGACCCTTTGAGATCTTAGCTCCAATTGGACCCGTGGCATATCAACTTTCAGTCCCTGCAAATTTAAAAGTTCATAATGTTTTTCATGTTTCTTTGTTGAAAAATTATATTCATGATCCTACTCACATAATTGATTGGAACATGGTGCAGGTGGAACTAGAAGGTGAGTTCCAAGCGGAACCTCTGTGCATTCTAGATAGGAAAGAAACAATACTACAGAACAGAGCCAATGGCTAGGTAAAAGTGCAATGGAAACACTTTAGTTCTCGGGAGGAAACTTGAGAATTGGAGGAAGATTTGAAAAAATATTATCCAACCCTATTCCAAGAGAGGAATGAACACTAAGGACAATGTTGTTACGACGGGGGAGAGGATGTAATATCCCCCAAAATAATTAATTATTAAAGTCTGTGTGCACTTAGGAATAAATTTTTGTTTTTGGCAAATTCATATTTGAATTTTTTTTTCCATTTATGGAAAATCCGAATTTAGAATTTCATTAATTGTAATTAATTATTTATGACTGTTCCAGGCAAACATTTGATTGCCCAACTAACTCTTTGACTGTGACACATGTAAAAGACAAATATTTTTATATATTAATTGCTGGAGGACAAATGGAATAGCCATGTTGAAAACGGTTGACCATGACTTCATTAGTGGGGAATAGACTTGCGTTACCTCAAGGATGATTTTTACAACTGGAAAATGAGGAATTGGACCACTAGCAGCCCTTGAAAATCAAGGATTTGTAACGATATGAAAATTCCCAAGGAGGGAAAAATACCTAGGCACAAGATGCTCAAGATATACAACATATGGGGGACGTAGGACATTGCTTAGTATGTTGGAGAAAGGATATCACTTGCTGTTATGAACACTATTTAGTGTGAGGCAAGGTAGTTTTATGATCTAAAAAGAGGACTGTAGAAAAATAGGATCATTGGAATTCGCCCTTATGGACTCATGGTCTGGCTAGGGGGTGAATGAAGCAAGTAATTTGTCTTTTCTGTTCTACAGTTGGGTGGAACTTGGTTGTTCCAATTGTTTCCCAACATCTTATTCATATATGTACATCTACTTGTTCTCTTGTTAAATGTTTTGTTGATTATTAGGTGACAAAATGAAATGGTTATAGGATAATTATTTTACCTATTGATTATACTCACTGAGTAAATATAGGAAATATATTGTGAGTTCTAATTGATAATGAAGTTGAGTTATACATGTATAGATAGTAATATATGTATATGTTTAACCAGGGATAAAAAATGTTAGAACTGTTGTTGTGTTCTGGAAATTTACAAGTGAATGCATGCTTCTATAGAAGATAACTGGGCGTATTTACATGTGTCCATATAGATATATATATGTACATATATATACATGCAGAATACCATTTCAGTCATTGTACAGGTACCATTAAAAGTAGATAAAGTGAATAAGAGTCATCCCTTATGAAAGGAAATTAAATTCTATATGCGATGGTCGATAGACAATTAGAGATTCAATAGTCTACATAATACATGCTACCACAATTGTTTTAAACTATTGAATCGTATTCAAAATAGGGTTTCCTTTACAACTTGTTTATTCCATTAAAGAATTAAATTTCAAATAACCAGTTTATCCATGAAACCCTTGTTCAAAATTATCATAGTAGAGTACCCTAGGGTAAAGAATTTGTACCACTAGTAAATAGAACCTAAGGATTTTTAAATTGAACACAAAGATTTGGAACTCGAATACCTTTTCAATCAAGGTGATCCCCTTGATCTGTTTCCTTTGAAATGATAATCCTGCAAGGGGAAAAATGATAAGTTTTAGTAAACTGTGTTAAAGTAATCAAATGAAAATAAATATTAAAGATTAAGAAAATGAATAGTACTTAGCTTATAATTGTCATGGAATCAGTTCCCCACCAACATTGAAGATATGATATGTCAAGAGTCCAAGGGGAGGAGTGGACCCATGGATGGCTGATGGGTACCCTCGCAAATAAAACAAGGTCCCATCATTAGTTTCGTAACCCAAAGGAACTACCTTTTTTTTTTTTGTAAATTAGGGTTGGTATTAATTTATGTCAAACAATAGAACTCTTAGTGATGCAATTAGACACATGGTCATGGTGCCCATGTGGGAAACCACTGTGCCATTTGTCCAAAACCAAAGGTGGCAACGGTGCCCATCTGGGAAACCACCATTGCCAATGTCATGCAAATGTAGGTAAACTATGCTACAAGGCCATGCAGGGCTGAAATACATAATAGTGAACAAGAAAAGAGAGGTAGATGTGTTGAGCCAAGAAATAGAAAGCATGATAAAACATTAGAAACCTGGTCCTATCCGCAGCCCTGCGAAAACCTGTTTCGCCTGTGATTTTCCTTTTCTGCGATCAGCCATGTCCTGTCAAATATCTTGAAGGAAAACCATCAGGGCATCTAGTCTACTCGAGTAGTCAGCTTCCCTTTTCTTTGCGTCAAGATTTTCCTGTTTGATATCCTCCAGGTGTTTTTTCATAGTGCTCAGGGTATTCAAGAGCTCGATTCGATCTTCACACTTGGCATAGGAAGGATTGGAGTGGGTGGAGAGAGAAGAGGAAGAGGAGGATCTATGAGGGAAGGTTGGAAAAGGGGTGGTGAGTGTGAGGCGAGGAGGGGAGGGTGGAAAAGAGGGACGTCGAGGGAGAGAAGGGGGAGGTGCCGCATATCCAAGCGAATTTCCTAGAAAATTGAACCACTCGACCCTACATCTGTAGGGGTTCGATAGGGGAGAGAGGTCGCAGGGTGGCCTGTCATCAGTGGGCACAATTACAGGTGCCAAAGGAGGGGGGAGGACTACTTCTGGGGGAGCCAAAGAAGGGGGAGGGACCACTTTAGGGAGTAATGGACATCGGCTTGAGGTGGGTTGTCAGCTTCAAAAGGGAAGTTTGAGGTAGGCAGTTTCCTTCCCTAAGCCTCATACTAGGATGCTCCCCACTTTGGCTTGCCCCAGGGTCGTGGAATGATGAACAAAGTGCTCCACAACAGAAAAGAAAACCAGGAGAGGTCGCACCAAATCTTAGTTGTAGAACGAAGGGAAGAGAGAGCCCAGGAGGTTTGGCTCTAAGAATTATGAGCAAACGAGTGAGGTGCATGAGACCACATCATGACTATATGAACTGGAAGCAAATTCTAGAGCTAAAACGACTGGGACGACCCTCTCCATGATGCCATGAAGATGCACAAGGTGCAGAGCTTTCAGAGGGTGTGAGCTGCGGGGTGAGAATGAGAAGTGGAGGGTGGAAGTAGGAAGTTTAAAATATGGAGGTGACTGAGGAGGGGAGGTGGCGAATTACGTACACCAGCTGGCATGTGGCCTGGCCAAGTGGCCTCATCCCAACTGAAAATTGTTATGTCACTGTGACACCCCATTCGGGGGTAGATCTTTGGTGTAATCTATGTTCCTGTAAGGAATGACTGTGGGGTTATTTGGATTGGTGGAAGGGGTAGAAGAGAAGACACCTTCTTCCAACTTGACTCTGATATATGCCAGCCAATCAACAACTTGCTTGGCCATTCTTATTACATGGGATGGGAGGATTACCCATTGAGGACAGAGTGTTGATTTTGTTCCGCAGAGACCATTCATGAGTCGTCAGCTTGGAGAAATGTTCTATGGGTATGATGTTGGATCATGTTGTCATTGATGCCAATAGTTTGATTGATTGATGTCAAGTGACTGATTGATGTCAAAGGATTGATTGATTAATTATTGATGAACAATGTATGTGTATTGTCCTTGATGAGAATGATAGATGTCAAAGTGGAAACCAATTGATAAAGATGCATCATTGATATGATGCATAGTCCTTGATGAGAATGATAGATGTTAAAGTGGAAACCAATTGATAAATATGGATCATTGATATGATGCATAGATAAATATGGATCAATGAGTTGTCATTGATACATGATGGTGCATAGTTTGTTTGTTGAAAAGATGACTCATTATTGTCTCATCATGATTGATAAGGTGCACAAATGGATGAACTCCAAAGTGGTCCCCTTATGGTGAAATACCTCATGGGAATATGCTTTGTAGATTGAGTATTCCTAGAATAATGGTTGGAGGACCCATGCTTGTATGTGGAATAATGAGATGAAGATCAAGGAAATTGTTGGTGAAACTATCCTAGATGGATAGTGCTTGTCATGAGGAATGTCACATAACTCCTCATGGTTTGATATTTATGGCCTTATGAAGTTGGAGGACCCCCATATGAAGTCTTGAAGCGCCCAAGGTCAAATATGTCAAAGTGACCTAAAAGAAGAAATCATTATTTAAATAATAAAATAAAAGTGACAAAGTCAAGGTGGATTATTTAAATAATAAAGAGAAGTGACAAAATCAAGAAGGAATATTTAAATGACAAATATTGGAGAACTTTCTATTTATGGAAATTGGTTAACCCTAAAATAAGGAGTATAGGTTAAAGTGGCCTAGAAATGGGTTAAGTGGCCTAGAGGATGAAAGTATAAATAAGATAGCTATCGACTCTAGAAAATATCTTTTTTGTGGATCAATGGGGAGCTTCTTGTGAGAAAATATTTTGGAGTATTGATGGAGAGCTTCTTATTGGTGTGCATCTCTTGAGCATGATTGAAGATCTATTTTGAGGAAGAGAGTGAGAGGAGGATCTCATGGGCGCATCAAAGTTTCGTCAATGTCGTAGATCTTGACGAAAAAATTCTTGGAACTTCAGAAACCCTAATTTCTTAGGTATACGCGGGTTGTTTGTGTATAGGGTGCATATGCATTGAAGGTATACGTGGACTAACTATGTACATGGAGCGTATAGTGGATAAAATCATGGAGATTTGTGTTTGAGATGGTGCCAAGCTCCTGGATGATGAGGCAGGTTCCAGATCTGCATTCTATGGGCTCAAATCTATCATCGAGACACTGGTCTGGTTAGATTATTATCTTGATGGATACTATTGCTTGATGTATTGTGAATGCTTAGGGAATTCTTGGTATGGATTCTATGATATGGTTCAGTTTGGATGATTTGGTTGATGGAGTGATTAGTACTCCTGTGATTTAGTGGTGACATGATTGCTATGGTATACTAGTTCTTTATACATGATTGAGATAGCATTCATATCGATTTGTTGTGGAGCATGAGCAAGCTATTAGAGAGCTTGGATGTGTTTTGATTGGCTGGTGGTCAGATTGGATAGTCAGAGATAGAAGAAAATGGCATATTGATTGCAGTGAATATGAATTGAGATTGAAGAACAAGCCCTAACAACTCAGAAGGTATACGCAGGTTGTTGTATACACTGGCCATTTGCATACGTGGGTTGTAGTGAGCCAGGGCGCGTGCACACATTGGTTGCACTACTGACAGGTCACGTACCTGTTGACATATTGATATATGTTGAGGATTGTTGCCTCATCTCAGTTGGTGCTGAGGGTGTAAGTTGAGTCTTTCATTATAGACTTGGTGCTCTTGTAGAGTTTTACTCTATTCAATTGTTTTCCATAATAAAAAGAAAAATTTTACATACATCTTGTGTTCTTTGTGTTCCTTGTGGTGATGACTTGTTGATGATATATTGTTGATATATGTTGTTGAGATATGTTCTCATCTAATTGGTTGTAAATGAAAACAATGGGTAATGAATAAATGTTGAATGTTAACTAAGAAGTCTTTGTGTAAGAGGGAAGTTTTGGGAAAAAGAGCCCCACACTCATTCACCCCCCCTCTAAGTGTGGTATTTTCTGTCCAATAATTGGTATCAGAGAAGGCCTTCACTATAAGCCTTAACAAGCTTGAAGGAGATCTATAGACACAAAAATGGATGATGCAGTTCCAATCCTTGATGTGGAAAACTATTCTACTTGGAGAATAGATATGAGATTACATTTGAAGACAATGGGATAAGATATTTGGAAGGCATCCATTGGTGGATCAGTTGCATTGAATAACAAGTCAAAGTTTGCAGCTCAAAGGAAAGGAAAGAAGAATGATGCATTGGCTCTCAAGACCATTCTTAGTGGACTCTCAAGCCCTATCAAAGAAAGGATGTAACAATGCACTTCTGCAAAGGATCTATGGCTAAAGCTAGAGGAGACATATCAAAGCAAGAAGGAGAAGGTATATATTGAAGACCACTCCATCAAGATTATCAAAGGTAAAGAATCTCTAAAAACCCTTGATTGTATTATTTCTAAATGTGATCTTGAAAACATTTCAAGTGAAGATAGCATAATGGAAGATCCCAAAAGTATTTCAAATGAAGATATAGAATATCCAAAGACTCTTGATTGCAATGATTCAAAATGTGATGATGTTGAATTTTTATCAAGTGAAGAAGACGATCTAGAAATAGTTTGTGTAAAGTTTGATGGTAGTTATCCCATTGAAGGAATAGAAGAAGATATATTAGAACTTCAAATGGAAGTTGAAGAGGGTTTATATAGATATAGAAGTGATCATTTTTATACATACTATACCTATATTTCGAATAACACTAAGAAGTTTCTTATGAGGGGTCAAAGGCACATATTGAAGTTAAAGGGAATGCTCAAAGAACAAGAAGAGAGAAATATGACAAAATTGGAAGAAAAGGAAGAAGAGATCACAATAATAAACAAGGAAAAAGAAGATATGAAGGTAGATGATGAGATTAGCAAAAGTTTTGAAACTATTATTCATCTCAAGACCCAAATTGAAGAATCCAAAAGGGTAGAAGAACTTTTGAAGAATCAAATTAATGAAAAGGAAGAGTCATGTGATAAGTTAGAAGCTTAAATTGTTGATCTTAGAAATAAAGTGGAGAAGTGAAATAAATTCTTGAATAGCTCAAAAATCTTGGATGAGATCTTGGAAAGTCAAAGATCACCGTATGATAAATTAGGTGTTGGACACAAAGAAGAAGCTACACATGCTGAAGAAAGAACCTCAAAAAATCATGTGGTAAGTCCATCAAAGAAAGAAGACAATGTTGCAAAGAAACCATCTACACAAGGCAAGGGAAATTTCAAAAGAACAAAGCAATGAAGACATGAAGAAGCTATCTTTAGGATAGCAAAGAAAATGCATGAAATTATTTTTCATGGGCATTGTTATTCATGTAATGAATATGGTCACAAAGCTTTTGAATGTAGATATTATGAAAGAAGATGTAATGGAAGATTTCATAACACCATAAGGTTTTGGAGATGTGATCAAGTAGGACACATTGTTGTTGATTGTAACACCATGCGATGCTATCATTGTAGTGGATTTGGCCACAAATCCCAGGAGTGTTGAAACACAAGAAGAAATTCCATGATGAGGACTTCACATAGCATGGCTAGAAGGAGGAATGAAGTAAGAAAGGGAGACATCTTTGAAATTATGGATTCTAAGAGCTAAAGTTCTGAGAAGCAGGAACATCTACAGAAGTGAGTGAAGAAGACAGAGC
The DNA here is from genome assembly GCA_009831015.1 of Picea engelmannii. Classification (NCBI taxonomy): domain Eukaryota; kingdom Viridiplantae; phylum Streptophyta; class Pinopsida; order Pinales; family Pinaceae; genus Picea; species Picea engelmannii. The sequence goes on from ML803366.1 coordinate 257,318, forward strand.
AGCCAGATCAGAATGAAAGACTGAAAGAGAATTCAAGTGTGTTATCCACAGAGGCATACATGGGTGACAGTGGTATCAGTCGCATACATATGTAGGCTGACCTTGAATAGGTCATGTACATATGTGAGTTGTTGTGCAACAAACCGCATATATGTGGTAAAGCCTTGGGAAAAGGAAATGCACATGGATTGCATCTTGAGATGTGATGGTATAACTCTGTGTTGCAGGTTATGACATTGTTTATTGCAGATTTTGACACTGTTTGTTGCAGGTTTTCATGGTTCTATGTTAGATCATGTAAGGTGACAATGTAAAATAAATCTTGGGTGCATGGCACTAACCCATGAGTATTGTTTGATGTTGATCCATTGGAGTACGTAGCTGGTACATATTTGATTTTCATTGATATATCTTATGATATATCATTGGAAGCATATGATGCATATCATGGTGCATGCATTTTTCATGTGGTTGGGATGTATATTGAGACATGTAGTTGGTGAAGTTGATGAGATGATCATGTTGTACATTATTGATGATCTATAATTGATACATGATTGGTACACTAATAGAGGCACCTACTAGCAGGTTGATTGGCACATGTTTTATGAAGGATTTGGCATACATGTATGGGATTCATCATTTTGTAGTATTGGTGCATTGTGGTGTACATGTTTTGGTACACTCATACATGGCATATTCTTGATGATACTATTCTATTGGTATTACTTGATTAGCAAAACAATTGGTATTTTTTTGATACATTGTTATGGTACTTGGTTCATGATGGAGACATATCATAAGTAATATGACACATGGTTGGCATATTTGTAGATGAACATGGTTGATGTACATGGGTGTTGTGCATGGTGAGCACATTTCGGTACATGATGTACTTGGTTGATATATTTCTCATGATTCTGTATTTCATTGTTGACATATATTTTTCTTCATGATGCTTGGTATAGCATGAGTTTGATACATGAATAGGTCCAAGGATCGTTATATGGTAGAACATTGTTCATCTCGCAGAGAAGATAGGGGAGACATACCCATAGGGGGAGTCATTATTCTTCCCATGATTATAGGAGGAGATATTTATCAGATGCATACCTAGAAAAGAATCATATATTTGAAGAAAGAGAACAGAGGCATAATTTCAGGAGGAGCTATAGTCACAGGGGGATTATGTTCGAGGTATATTCAAGATTACATCAGAGTAATATCTTTTGCTCAAAAGGGGAGAAATTATTTAGAGGAATATCAAAGGCACTCAGACAGGGGGAGCAACCCCATGAGGAGAATGGCCCTTTTCCATTGATGTAAAAGGGGGAGAGTTAATCACATTGATGTGATTGATGTTTATTGATGGGGAGAGATACTCACATTGACTATTGATGTAGAGCATGCCTTATTTACATGTTGACATCAATGCTGGTATTTCCATCAATGCCAAATGGGGAGATTGTTGGATCATGTTTTCATTGATGCCAATAGTTTGATTGATTGGTGTCAAGTGATTGATTGATGTCAAAGGATTGATTGATTAATGATTGATGAACAATGTATATGTATTGTCCTTGATGAGAATGATAGATGTCAAAGTGAAAACCAATTGATAAAGATGGATCATTGATATGATGCATAGTCCTTGATGAGAATGATAGATATAAAAGTGGAATCCAATTGATAAAAATGGATCATTGATATGATTCATAGATGAAGATGGAACAATGAGTTTTCATCAATACATGATGGTGCATAGTTTGTTTGTTGAAAATATAACTCATTATTGTCTTATCATGATTGATAAGGTGCACAAATGGATGAAATCCAAAGTGGTCCCCTTATGGTAAAATCCCTCATGTGAAGACACTTTATGGATTGAGTTATGCTAGAAGAATGGTTGGAGGACCCATTCTTGTATGTGGAATAATGAGATGGAGATCAAGGAAATTGTTGGTGAAACTATCCTAGATGGATAGTGTTTGTCATGCCATTTTTGATGGTATGAGGAATGTCACATAACTCCTCATGGTTTGAGATTTATGGCCCGATGAAGTTGGAGAACCCACATATGAAGGATTGAAGCCCCCAAGGTCAAAGAATTCAAAGTGACCTAAAAGAAGAAATCATTATTTAAGTAATAAAATAAAAGTGACAAAGTCAAGGTAGATTATTTAAATAATAAAGAGAAGTGACAAAATCAAGAAGGAATATTTAAATGATAAATATTGGAGAGCTTTCTATTTATGGAAAGTGGTTAGCACTAAAATAAGGAAAATAGGTTAAAGTGACATAGAAATGGGTTAAGTGACCTAGAGGATGAAAGTATAAATAACATAGCTATGGACTCTAGCAAATATCCTTTTTGTGGATCAATGGAGAGCTTCTTGTGAGAGTATCTTTTGGAGTATTGATGGAGAGATTAGTATCGGTGTGTATATATTGAGCATGATTGGAGATATACTATGAGGAAGGAGCGAGAGGAGGATCTCATGGATGCATCAAAGTTTCGAAAATGTCAGAGATCTTGACAGAAAAATCTTGGAACTTCAAAAACCCTAGTTTCTGAGGTATACGCGGGTTGTCTTTGTATATCGTGCGTATGCATTGAAGGTATACGTGGGATGACTGTGTACAAGGACCGTATAGTGGATAAAATCATGGAGATTTTTGTTTGAGATGGTGCCAAGCTCTTGGATAATGAGGTAGGTTCCATATCTTCATTCTATGGGCTCAGATCTATCACTGAGACACTGGTATGGTTACATTATTTTCTTGATGGATACTATTTTTTTATGTATTGTGAATGCTTAGGGAATTCTTGGTATGGATTCTATGATATGGTTCAGTTTGGATGATTTGGTTGATGGAGTGATCAGTATGCTTGTGATTCAGTGGTGACATGATTGCTATGGTTTATTAGTTGTTTATACATGATTGAGATAGCAATCATATTGATTTGTTGTGGAGCATGAGGAAACTATTGGAGATCTTGGATGTGTTGTGACTGGCTAGTGGTGAGATTGGATAGTTAGAGATAGAAGAGAATGATATATTTATTGTAGTGAATCTGAGTTGATCTTGAAGGACAAACCCTAACAGCTCATAAGGTATACATAGGTTGTTGTATACACTAGACACGTGCATATGTGGGTTGTAGTGAGCCAGGGAACGTACACACGCTGGCTTCACTACTAACAGGTCATGTACCTATTGACAGATTGATATCTATTGAGTATCGTTGCCTCATATCTATTGGTGCTAAGGGTGTAAGTTGAGTATTGCATTATAGAGTTGGTTCTCTTGTAGAGTTGTACTCTATTCAGTTGTTGTTGACAAACCCCTATATTGTTGTCCATAATAAAAAGAAAAATTGGGCATAAATCTTGTGTTCTCTGTGTTCCTTGTGGTAATTACTTGTTGATGGTATATTTATGATATATGTTGCTCATATATGTTCGCATCTAACTGGTTGTAAATGAAAACAATGGGTAATGAATAAATGTTGAATGTTAACTAAGAAGTCTTTGTGTAAGAGGGAAGTTTTGGGAAAAGGAGCCCCACACTCATTCACCCCCCCTCTAAGTGTGGTAGGTGTGTCCAACATCTGCCCCATTGAGAAGAGTTGAGAAGAGATTTATAACAATTTGTGAATCACCTTCCGCAATGAGGGGGGAAATTTCTTTCTCTGAGGCTTCTTGTAGGCCACAGAGGAGGCTCCATATTTCTACAACGTTATTGGTATTGTGCCCCATGTTACCTGCCAGGATATGGAGGATTTCCCCTTTACTATTCTAGATGACTGGCGTGTAGCCAACTGGTCCCAGGTTCCATTTGGAGGCTCCATCGAAATTAAGTTTAAAAAATTTTGTGGGTGGAGCTTCCCAATGAGTGGGGCTGGTCTTGCATCCTGCAGCTACCACAGGCCTTTCTGGGGTGGGAATGATATTTAGTTGCCAGGATCTGAGGATATTGTATTCGTTTTTTGGGATCTGCAAATCCTGATTCGTCCAGTGATGCAGCGAGATGGTTTCAATGATATTGGTGTGTCTTGTGGTCCAAACATATTTCCTCTTCTTGGTGACCGAATTGAAAATTTGTTTGTTCCTCTCTTTCCATATTTTCCAGAGAATGAAGTCTGGGAGCAGCTGACAGATTCTATTGAGTACGGGAGAGTGAAAGATAGATCTTCTCTAGTCTTCAATGGTTTCCTTTAGACCCATGCAATTCTTATCCATTGTTCTCATGATGTTGGTGTTATGATCTGAGATGCACAAACTATAGGGGCAAAGGTTGAGGAGATGATTTTGCGTTTCTTCCTCTTGTCCATATAGCTAACACCAAGAGGGGCCAATGAAACCCCGTTTTATTAAATTATCCCAAGTAACAATGTTGTTGTGTGCCACTAACTAGAGGAAGGTACTAATGTTCGGCCAAGATTTCATGTCCCAGATTTTCCCCCAAACCTCCTCTCGAGGTAAGGTTTTGTGACACACTTTTAAATAGTAAGCTTCTAGGATGTTGAAGGTGCTTGTGATGGAGTATCCCCATATGAGAATTTTTTCCCCTTATTGACTCAAAATTTTCCTTGAGGCAATATTCTCCTACAGGGGTCGGAGGTTGAACGCTGGGGGAATATTCAGGTGCTTGTGGAATTTTTTCTAGGTACGCCAGATTTCCCCTAGATCGAAAGGCTTGCAGAAGTCAATGGCTCTATGAAGTCCTATGGAATTTGTGAGGGGGATGAAGTTACTGATATTTGGATCTGTATTCAAGGATGGGATATGTTGCCATGAATCTCTCCAAAATTAAGTCGAGGATCCATTTTACAATTCCTAGAATGAATGGTCCATGATGAGTCCTCAATTGTTCTTGGCCACATTCCAGATGAGCGACCTTGTTATTTGACCATTCCACCTGATGATTTCTCTTTGAAGGGTTGTGGGGGTGTATTTATTCCTCCATAGTCATGCCCAAAGATATTTAGGTCTCTTTAACCATCTCCACTAGATTTTAGCAGTGAGGACTTTTTTGAGAATGGTTGGGTCATGTAGACCAAGGCCTCCTTCTTTTTTTAGGGTGCAAACTTTTTTCCAACTTACCAAGGAAATTTTGTGTCCTTATTTAATGCCCTTCCATAGAAAGATTCTTTAGATCATTCTTAAGGTGTTGAGGATAAAATCCAGGATTGCTAAGGCATAGAAGGTGTATATCGGGAGAGCTTGGAGGACTGATTGAAGGAGAATGAGGTGCCCAAGTAGATTGAGGGAGTGAAAGGTCCAAAGGGAGAGTCTCTTCCTAAAAATTGACAACAAGTTATCCCAGGAGGAATTCCTAAGTGAGTTATCAATGACGGGGATGCCCAGATAGACGAATGGTAGGACATTGTGGGTGAAGCCCGGGATGAGAGTGAGATGGTTTTGGATAACAAGAGATGTGTTGAAGAAGAAGACTTGGGATTTTGTTAGATTCACCTCCATGCTTGAAGCTTCACAGAAGAGGTCTATGATGGATTTGAAGCGCCGAGATTCTCTAGATGTGGATAGTCCCATAAGAAGTATATCATCTACAAATTGTATATGTGAGGTGGGGGGACAAATTCTAGTGGGGGTGAGGCTTGAGAGAGAGTGGTCCCTGATAGCTGCTTTGAGAGTGCGACTGAGCCCTTCTGCCATAAGGATGAAAATAAAGGGCAAGAGCGGGTCCCCTTGTCTTATGCCTCTTGAGGGGGAAAAAGGTTTGGAAGGGACAACATTGATAAGGATGGAAAACAGTGTTGAAGAGGTGAGATTGACTATCTAGGAGACCCAAGTGGGGTTAAACCCAAAGGCTAGGAGAGAAGATCTTAAGTATATCCATCTTAACTTGTCGAAAGCTTTAGAAAGATCCAGTTTTAGGAGCATACCTTGAGTTTTGATTGAGTGAAGGGAGTGGATAACTTCATGAGCCAGGATTACACTATCCATAATTTATTGACCTTCTACATAGTTAGATTGCTCTGGGGAAATTAAGAATGGTAGAATGGGCTTGAAGCGGGTTGCAATGATCTTTGTTAGTAGTTTGTAAATGACATTCCAGAGGGTTATGGGTCTGAAATGCAAGGGAGAAGTGGTGGTTTTTTATTTACATGTAAGGGTGAGAAAGGTTTCATTGAGGGCTTGGAGGACCTTCCTGGATTTTCTAGAGTCCTCGATGATTTCCCAAACATCCTCCCGGATAATACCCCAACAATAGTGAAATAATTCTGAGGTAAAGTCATTTAGTCCAGGGGATTTTCTGAGAGGGGTAGCCTTAAGAGATTAATCGACCTCCTCCTGAGTTATTGGTCTCATAAGGGCTTCATTTTTCTCCTTGGTGACCTCCCTGGGTATTGTTTTTAGGATATATTTGATGGCATGTGAGCAGTCTGCTAGGGATTCCATAAGAAGCGATTGGTAGTAGGTGAGAAAATCCTTTTCCATATCAGTGTCTTGTTGAATTTATGTACCTTGCTCTGAGATTAGGTGGGTGATGTGATTGGTTTGTCGCTGCTAAACCATGGATCTGTGGAAGAATTTGGTGTTTTTTTCCCCATCTTTCAACCACATGATGCGATATTTTTGTCTCCAAAGTACTTCTTCCTGCACTCTTCTTTATGTGATCTAGTTGTTGAGGAGTGTTTCCTGTGTTTTTAGGGATTCTGTTAGGCCTTGTGTCCTGATCTATTGTTGTAGTGTGATCATTTACTATTGTAGATGCTCCTGTGCTTGGAATATATCGTCGAAGGTGGATTTATTCCATATTTGAGGTGTTGCTTGAGGTTTTTTAGCCTTTATTGGAACTTATACATTGGGGTTCCTGTTTGGATGGCTGCCTCCTCCCACCAGGCCTTGATGTTTGTTTGGAAATCTAGGTGTGTCAACCAAAATTTTTCAAAATGGAAAGGTTTTCTTCCTGGAGTGCCAGTAATGTTGAGAGTTAGAAGTATTGGCCAATGATATGAGCCTGTGGTATCGATGACTATGGCATTCCAATATTGATGGTCCATCATGATGGCCTCAATTATTGGGAAGCGGTCTAGTCTATTGGAGACATGTTGGGCCCCCGAGCATCTGTTGGACCAAGTAAATGGTCCATTGTCTGTTTCGACATCAATGAGGTTCAGTAAGCCTATGGTATGGTTGAAGAGCATGTTGTCATTCTTCAGGGAGTGTTTTCCTTCATTTTTTCCTCCAGCCCAGTGATCATATTGAAATCTCCCCCGAGGAGCCATCTTTGGGGGCCTAAGTGTTCTGATACCCACTCCATGTGCTAGAGGAATGCTTCTTCGTCCCCTGGTCTGGGGTGTCCATAGACATTTTTGATGTAGCCTTGCTTGTTTGAGCCAATGAGGCGAAAAGAGGCTGTGATGGTCCATTTGGAGGTAAAAAAGTTGTCAAGTAGAATGGTGGATGGATTCCAGAGCAGTGCAAGACCTCTTGTTTCCCCACTGGCATCCACGTCCACATGTTGTTATTCTATCTATCATCATTGAAGAGTGGTCTATGCTTCTATTCCTGCACATTTTGTTTCATGTAGGAGGAGTATGTCTGGTTGTTCCTTCCTAATTCTGTCTTTGAGCAAAGTTTGTTTTCTCTTTGCGTTAAGGCCTCTTATGTTACAATATAGTATATTCATGAGGATGATGGGGGTTGGAGGGGAGGAAATATTTCTGAGATCAAATGAATTTGATCTAAGTTGACAAGAAATTTATCGACGTCTTGAATGAGCTGCTGTTTCAGTTTCCTGTCTCTCTTTTTCTCCTCCTTTGTATTTTTTCATTGTTCCTTGGAGGCTTCTTTTTGTATTCCCAGGTTTGTGCTGGCTCAGGCTGTACCTCCTGCCGATGAGTTGAGGAATACTTTGTGCACCTTGCGTAGCTGGTCGAGCGGTATGGTATACAGTTTTTGTTCATGATAGGATTGTTCCATATGCTCCATATCGATACCTACCAGCTCTTTATCCTCCAAGTCCATGTTTGGATCACCCATTTCTGGCCCGAGAGTGTTTGGGAGAGAGGTCGTCATGAATAATGGTTGTGAGGAGGATTGGAGAGGGGATCATGAATAGCAGGGGTTTGACAGGTTGCAGGGGTTGTCAGAGGGTTCGTAGAGGAAGATGGGGTATCCAACAGAGTTTGAAGGGAATCAAAAGAGTTCTTGGTAGGGGGTCTGGTAGGGGCCTGGGGGGGTGCCCTCTTCGCCTGGTGCTTTCAGTGACCTGTGACTTTGGTTAAGTCATCCTTGGGTTTATCAGAATCCTCATGAGTTGGCTTTGGGGGGTTATTTAGAGGGAATTCGCAGAATAGATGTTCATGCTTGTGACACTTGTGGTAGTGGAAGGGGATGTTCTCATAATCTAGGGTTTGGGACCATTCTTCGTCTTGGTAATCCAGGATAATGGTTCCAGGGAGGGGTTTTAAGATATTTAAATAAAAAGAGATGCGAGCATAAGCGATGTACCTTCGTTGCTTGGTTACCTCCGAGGCTTTGACCTAGCTACCGATGGTGTTTCCAATCCCTGTGAGGATCTCCTCCAGCCAAAATTATTGAGGGAGCGAGTATAGCCACATCCAAACTGGAGCATGGGTGAAGTCTTCCTTTCTCAGGCTGAATCTATCTGTCCAGAATCAGAGAAACAGGCCTGTCAAGTTGTAGAAGTACGGCCCCCCTTCAAAGATTCAATTTTTTTCCTCCAGATTATGCAATATGATCGTAAAGAAGCCTTTTGATCCTAGTTGGAGGTAAAAATGACCCTTTGGTTTCCACCAATGTTGAATCTATTTGGTGAGGACTTTTTCGAAAGGCCATAACCCCGGGAATTTTCCTATCAAAGAAACATCTCTCATATATTGCTTCTGATCCTCCATTCTTGGTGAGTTGATGCTATATTTGGGAGATATTGAGGCTTATCAAATGCATTTGTTGGGTTCCCAGGTGTGTTTGATTCTTGGTTGATTGGTTTCTTAGTCAATGTCCATCAATTTTTCCTTTGACATTTCATCCTCCCAGTTTAATTTCTGCATTCTGATGCAGGAGCATCTACGACTTCATCAAGCGAGCCAGCGCGTGGAGGAAAGAACATACAGCTGGACAGCGCCAGCACATACATTTTTGAATTTCTTTGGAGATTGTTGCGCCGCCATTTGAATGCTTTCATTCATATGAAGCGCCTTTGTATTGTAAAGTAGATAAGAAGGAATTTAATAGTATTAATGCTGTTAGATAGGAATTAACTGTAGATTAGACAGTTTTTGCTTTTGAGAGGGAAAACGGATTATAGGAACCCTCCTTCGTATTCTGGATTATCATTCTCATTTCATACAGGAGCAAGAGAGAGACAGAGCAGAGAGCTTGTGAAGAAACCCCATGTACAGACATTGAATTAATAGGAAAGCTTTGATTCAATCTCATGGATGTGTTTGAGCTCTGTGTGTTGTTGATATTATGCTTTTGCATGCTTGCTTATTTTTATGCTTATCTTCTATATGTTGCATATGTGATTGCCTATCAGGTTCGAAACCTGAGAGAATGAGGGAATGAGTTTCAATTGTTTCTCTGCTTAAGTTAGGAGATTCCTGCATAGAGTGCAGTTGAATTCCTCTGCATAGAGTGCGTTGAGGAGGCTGAGCAGTTGAACTTTTTTTCTCTTTTGCCCAGAGTCATGTTGGGTTATTCGAGCCATGCAGATGAAGTGCAGGTCAGATTGAAGTCTCAGTAGTAAGTCTGAGAGAGGAACGGCGCGGACTATTGCCTTTGTGAGCGCACATAGTCCGGAAGAACTCAACACTTCAAGAGTTGTTGAAGTTCGAGCGTGGGGAGTTGGTACAGAGTCTCTGGAGGAGAAGAGGGACCAAGCTCAGGTGGGATAGTACCCTTTGCTTCAGTTTCACAGGACGAAGCTGGTGCAGTGGATAAGTTCTCAAGAGGAAGAGAATCGACGACTGGTAATCCTCGTGAAGTTCTGCGAAATCCCGAGGATCGTCAGATCAAGGAGGAGTTACGCGGGAGTTAACCCGTAAGCGCAGGCGAGGAGGATTAAAGTCCATCAGACTTCGGGGTTTCGGCGTTCGGGGATTGGTGAGGTGAGAGTTATACACCTCGTGAAATCGTGAGTCGCGATTCCCCGAATTGATCAGAGTCGTCGATCAGGACAGGGACACGTGGCGTGAGATCCCTGAGGATTAGGATTCGGTGTTCGGCGTTTCCCAGAGGCAAGAGTTTCATACTCTTTGAAATCGCGATCGGCAATTTCCCGAATCGACTAGAGTCGTCGATTAGAACGGGGACACCTGGCGCAAGATCCTGAGGAGTCAGGGTTCGGGATTTTGCAAGGACTGTGACCTTGTGCACCAAGAAACGTGAATTCTCGAATCGAGAATTCCCGATAGCACGAGTGGGAGACAGGTGTCAAGGCATTAGGCCTCACCATGATGGGTTGACAGGTGGCATCGTAAAATCGGGGTTCAGGGTTTTGCGATGCAAAAGATTTGCGACCGGTGAAATCGCGACCTGTGATTCCGCGATATAACCACAACCGTTGATTTGTGGGACATGCGTCAAAGGATCCCTTAGAGTCGGGGTTCGGAGAATCGAGATTCGGAGAATCGGGGTTCTCGACGTCAAGGAGTTCTTGCATCGCGGATTCTCTATCCACGAAATCCCGAAGTGACATGGTAGGTGGGACCACGGTTGCTAGTGGAATACAGGTGGAAGCACATCGGCATATTGGGGATCGAAGTGCCGATAGAAGGAAGAGGTGGAGGTGTCGAATCCACACGTGCTATCATATATCGGCATATCGGAGTTCGGGGTTCGAGGATTCATAGCGTAAGTGAACCACGACATTGCATGCGTCGATTTCCCGATAGGGAAATCTCCGATAAACGGAAGTGTTGACCCGTTGACCATCGGGGATCGGGGTTTGGTTTTTCCTGTGAATGGTGATCAAGTGAACCGCGAATTCCTGAGTCGTGATATCCCGATTTCCGAACGGGAGATTGCCGAGGGGTTATTGTGGGTGACTCATGACTCCCGAGGGGATTTGGAAGAGCTCGGACTCTTCGGGCCCGTGGTTGAAGAAGGTCCTGGTGGAAGCGGCTGCTCGCTGAGGGGCAGGTTGCGTCAAGTGGTATCAGAGCAGGAGTGTCTTTGTTTTCTGAAGCAGAGACAGAAGAGATATAATGCCGCCCAGGAGAGAAAGGCAGTCTCCTGATCGTGAGGACAGGGATGCCCGAAGAAGGGGTATGCCAGTAGGGAATCCAGAGATGGAGCGTCAAATACGAGATCTCAGGGCGAGACTCGAAGATATGGAGACCACCCAGAGGCGTGGAGCTGGTACAACAGAGTTTAGTGATCCTGAGATTGAAGAGGAAGATGGACATGACCAAGAAGAGGTCACAGCAGAGGATGCATCAACCAAGAGGTTGATCAGAGCCATTTCGAGGATGAGCTCGAAGACGAAGATGGATATTCCCGTCTATGAGGGAAGTCTAAACGTAGAGGAGCTGTTGGATTGGATCCGAGCACTCGACACCTACTTCGATTATGAAGACATCGAAGAGGACAAGAAGGTGAGGCATGTTGTCACCAAGCTGAAGGGACATGCGGCCTTATGGTGGGACGAGCTGCAGGCAGACAGGTGTTCCAAAGTCAAACAGAAGATCAAGAGCTGGGATCGGATGATCGCCAAGATGAAGGCGAAGTTCATTCCAAGGGATTACCAGATCACTCTGTTCAGGCGCATGCAGAACCTGAGACAGAAGATGATGACGGTGAAGGAGTACACCGAGGAGTTCTAGAGGCTCAACATTCGAGCTGGTCATCGGGAGAGTGATGACGAAAAGGTGGCAAGATACCTGAATGGGTTGAGGTATGACATTCAGGATGAGTTGAGCATGGCTACCATCCGCACAGTTGAAGATGCGTACCAGATGGCTCTCAAAGCCGAAGAGAAGCTAAGCCAAAAACAGGGACAGCGAGGACGAGGCAGAAGCCAGCCTAGAGGCAAAGCAGTTGCCCAAGAGAGAACTCAAAATCCCAAGGAGGATTGGAAGAGACCTCAGGGAAAGGCTGAAAGAGGTCGAACCTCACAGCAGAGGCAGAAAATTTCTGAGCCGAGGAGACAACAAACAGATCAGCAAGGAGATTACGCTGATGCCAATACCTTTCTGTTGGCAATTTCAGTTAACAGAAAGAAAATTAGCATATACTTGTCATTGATGGCAAGTATAGTTGTGGTTGCAGTGATGACAATAGTAATGAATAGCAATGCAACAATAATCGGGAGGAGAAGAGTCAGTGACCGTAGGATCTCATTCAAATTTCCCGAAAGAATGAGGGTCGTCAGATCTGTAGAAGTTGCGAGAGAGATAACCCATCAGAGAATCAGGGATCGGGACTTTGAAATGTCCTGTTCACTCGACAACGAAAACCCCGAAATCGCGATATGCGATTTCGCGATCTGATCTCAACCGTTAAATCAAGAATTAGATCTTCTCCGTTGATTTCCTTCATCGGAGAATCGGGGATCGCGATTTCAATGTGCAAAGAACACTTGACAACGAAAACCCCGAAATCACGATATGCGATTTCACGAGTTAATCACAGCCGTTGGATAACAAGTGATCTAGACCATCGATCTAACACACGTCAACAGACCACGTCAGATAGGGACACGTGGCACATCCAGGTAATGACAGGTGTCAGGCAGATTCAACACTTCAGGCTTATGTAAGTCACGAATCAGAGTGACACGTGGCAGGATCTAACACGTGGCACACCACATGTGACGTCAGCAGAAGCATCGGCAATCGCGACTTTGAAATACCAAAATCACTTGACATCAACAACCCCAAAATCGTGATATGCGATTTCGCGATTTAATCGCAGCCGTAAATTTAGAAGTGATCTGGACCGTTGATTATCCGCATGGAGTATCAGGGATCGGGATTTTGAAATGACAAAGTCAATTGAAATCGAAAGTCTCGAAATCCTGAAAGGATCGGGACCATCCGTCTGAGGGACAGGTGTCGAAGATCAAGGCACCATCGGCATTTTGTTCATCGGGAAATCGGGGATCCCGTTGACATGAGTTTTGTGCAATTCAAAATCGCGATCCGCGAAACCCCGATAAGTAGGGGCCAGATGTCAGCACAACAGTGAAGGAGGACGGTGGCGTAGTGGAGGCCAGCTGTCAGAGGTATGGTTGTGGTCACAGGTAACGGTCACGTGAACCAGGGTCAGCCAGGAGGGCTAAAGCGCATCACAAATCGGGAAATCGCGAATTCCATGGACATAAAGATTATGTCATCGTAAGTGCCGAAACTCCGATGGAGTAATATGACCGAGGTCATACGGAGACAGGTCATATGGATTATGTTCTATCCAGGAGGGCTAGCGCACATTTTCGAGACGTATGGTTGTGGTCACGTGATCACAGGTCACATGGACCATTGTGTAGCCGGAAGGGGCTAAGGCTCGGGAAAGGAGCACATCGGGGATCGGAGAATCGGGGGTTCCGAGTACATATGCATCTCGACACTGAAAACGCCGAAACCCTGATAGAGAGACATAAGGTTGTGGTCACAGCCCTTGGTCACGGAATTTGTAGGTGACAAAAACTCTGAACGCCATGAGTGCCGAAATCGCGATGGGTGAAATCCCGATTGGATATGAACCGTTGGATCAAGTGTTGATCGGAGGGTTGTTGTTCTTCCTCATACATTAACGTTTCAGTTATGAATCAGTTAAGAGAAACGGACTGATGATGACAAATAAGTTAGCGATTCAGTTGCCAAGACAGATGTCCCCGAATTACCAATTGGAAGGGGAAGTGGAATCGTCAAGGTAGCTTGTATAAAAGAAATCGAGTGAGACTGAATCGGGTGATGGTTTTGATTGGAAAAATGAGAAAACAGTAATAAAAAGAAGATGAGCTGAGGAATAGAAAGAAGTGAAGGAACTGTGTAGAGCGAGAACAGAAGAAGAGCTACATGATAGACAGAAGAGAAGAAAAGCAGAATGACAGAAGATATGAAACAAAGCAGACCTGTTGAATAAGAGAAGAGTAGCAGAATAGTGAACAGAAGACCAGAATTAAAGAACAAAGAAAGACTTGTAAGAAATGATTTATCTGTAAAGTTGAATCTGTATTTAACCATTGATATTTAAGGGAGGTTGGGAGGTGCTCGGGAGGACTGTAGTCCTCATATGTTCAAGTGGGTGCTTGAACATAGGAAGTTGTAGCTTCCATCTGGTTGCAGCCAGAGAAACCAGGGTGGCAGGGAGGTGCTAGGGAGAACAGGTGTTCTCTGTTATGCAGGTTGGAGCCTGTGTAACTGGAAGTTGGTGCTTCCATCCAGTTGGTGCTGGAATACTCAGGGAGTTGGTGCTTCCTTCTAGTGGGTGCTAGAGAAACCAGAGAGTTGGAGTTCTCAAACAAGTAGCAGCTTGTAAAATAGAGGTAGCAGCCTCACATTGAGTTGGTGCTCAATTGTAAATGATGTACAGAACAGAAAAAGACTGCCTATCATTTCAAAGAAGAAGAGGTTTTCTCCCTTTATGGGTTTCCTCGT
>ML803366.1:276375-292902 GCA_009831015.1 Picea engelmannii
AAGTTACAAACAGAGTTGTTCAACTGAACTATATACCTTCTTCAGAACAGATTGTTGATATCTTTACTAAACCACTAGCAGCAACCCCTTTTGGATATCTTCGTCAAAAATTGGGGGTGATAATTTCTGGTGTTTAAAAGGTTAACCAGGTCAGGGGGAGTGCTTATTGAATATCCGTAGAATTTCCTAAATGCTTCTAGATGACAGGGGGAGTATGTTCTGCAACAAGATAAGTGGAAGAATGTTTCTTCTTTGACATTGATGTCAAAGGGGGAGAAAGGAGTCGAGTTCGAAATGTTCGGGAACAGATTCGAACCTGAATGATTGAATGCAGAGAAGACTCTAAATGGTCGAATGCAAAGGGGAGTTAAGTTTGAATGCAAGTGTTTCCATCAATGCCAAAGGGGGAGATTGTTGGCAATTTCAGTTAACAGAAAGCAAATTAGCGTATACTTGTCATTGATGGCAAGTACAGTTGTGGTTGCAGTGATGACAATAGAAATGAATAGTAGTGCAACAATAATCAGGAGGAGAAGAGCCAATGACCGTAGGATCTCATTCAAATTTCCCGAAAGAACGAGGGCCGTCAGATATGTAGAAGTTGCGAGAGAGATAACCCATCGGAGAATCGGGGATCGGGACTTTGAAATGTCCTGTTCACTCGACAACGAAAACCCTGAAATCGCGATCTGATCTCAATCGTTAAATCAAGAATTAGATCTGGTCCATTGATTTCCTTCATCGGAGAATCGGGGATCGCGATTTCAATGTGCAAAGAGAACTTGACAACGAAAACCCTGAAATTGCGATATGCGATTTCACGAGTTAATCACAGCCGTTGGATAACAAGTGATCTAGACTGTCGATCTAACACATGTCAACAGACCACGTCAGATAGGGACACGTGGCACATCCAGGTAATGACAGGTGTCAGGCAGATTCAACACTTCAGGCTCATGTAAGTCACGAATCAGAGTGACACATGGCAGGATCTAACACGTGGCACACCACATGTGAAGTCAGCAGAAGCATCGACAATCGCGACTTTGAAATACCAAAATCACTTGACATCAAGAACCCCGAAATCGCGATATGCGATTTCGCGATTTAATCGCAGCCGTAAATTTAGAAGTGATCTGGATCGTTGATTATCCGCATGGAGTATCGAGGATCGGGATTTTGAAATGGCAAAGTCAATTGACATCGAAAGTCTCGAAATCCCGAAAGGATCGGGACCGTCCGTCTGAGGGACAGGTGTCGAAGATCAAGGCACCATCGGCATTTTGTTCATCGGGAAATCGGGGATCCCGTTGACATGAGTTTTGTGCAATTCAGAATCGCGATCCGCGAAACCCCGATAAGTAGGGGCCAGATGTCAGCACAATAGCGAAGGAGGATGGTGGTGTAGTGGAGGCCAGCTGTCAGAGGTATGGTTGCGGTCACGGGTAACGGTCACATGAACCAGGGTCAGCCAGGAGGGCTAAAGCGCATCGCGAATCGGGAAATCGCGAATTCCATGGACATAAAGATTATGTCATCGTAAGTGCCGAAACTCCGATGGAGTAATATGACCGAGGTCACACGGAGACAGGTCATATGGATTATGTTCTATCCAGGAGGGCTAGCGCACATTTTCGAGAGGTATGGTTGTGGTCACGTGATCGCAGGTCACATGGACCATTGTGTAGCCGGAAGGGGCTAAGGCTCGGGAAAGGAGCACATCGGGGATCGGAGAATCGAGGGTTTCGAGTACATATGCATCTCGACACTGAAAACGCCGAAACCTCGATAGAGAGACATAAGGCTGTGGTCACAGCCCTTGGTCACGGGATTTGTAAGTGACAAAAACTCTGAACGCCATGAGTGCCGAAATCGCGATGGGTGAAATCCCGATTGGATCTGAACCGTTGGATCAAGTGTTGATCGGAGGGTTGTTGTTCTTCCTCATACGTTAACGTTTCAGTTATGAATCAGTTAAGAGAAACGGACTGATGATGAAAAATAAGTTAGCGATTCAGTTGCCAAGACAGATGTCCCCGAATTACCGATTGGAAGGGGAAGTGGAATCGTCAAGGTAGCTTGTATAAAAGAAATCGAGTGAGACTGAATCGGGTGATGGTTTTGATTGGAAAAATGAGAAAACAATAAGAAAAAGAAGATGAGCTGAGGAATAGCAAGAAGTGAAGGAACTATGCAGAGCGAGAACAAAAGAAGATCTACATGATAGATACAAGAGAAGCAGAGCAGAATGACAGAAGATATGAAACAAAGCAGACCTGTTGAATAAGAGAAGAGTAGCAGAACAGTGAACAGAAGACCATAATTAAAGAACAAAGAAAGACTGGTAAGAAATGATTTATCTGTAAAGTTGAATGTGTATTTAACCATTGATATTTAAGGGAGGTTGGGAGGTTCTCGGGAGGACTGTAGTCCTCAGATGTTCAAGTGGGTGCTTGAACACAGGAAGTTGTAGCTTCCATCTGGTTGCAGCCAGAGAAACCAGGGTGGCAGGGAGGTGCTAGGGAGAACAGGTGTTCTCTGTTATGCAGGTTGGAGCCTGTGTAACTGGAAGTTGGTGCTTCCATCCAGTTGGTGCTGGAACATTCAGGAAGTTGGTGCTTCCATCCAGTTGGTGCTGGAATACTCAGGGAGTTGGTGCTTCCTTCTAGTGGGTGCTAGAGAAACCAGAGAGTTGGAGTTCTCAAACAAGTAGCAGCTTGTAAAACAAAGGTAGCAGCCTCACATTGAGTTGGTGCTCAATTGTAAATGATGTACAGAATAGAAAAAGACTGCCTATCATTTCAAAGAAGAAGAGGTTTTCTCCCTTTATGGGTTTCCTCGTGAAAATCTGTCTCTGTGTGTATTTTATGTGTGACTGATGATATTTTCTCTTACTACTCATATGCTGTACATTGTTGATAACCACATGAAGAAAGATTAATAATGATGTAATAAGTATAAAACTGTTTAAGCTTATATACAATTGATTCACCCCCCCCTCTCAGTTGTTTTAGTATTTCCAACACTTTCCTCGTACCCGAGGTAGAGGAAGAGGCCGAGGAGGAGTCATCACATGTTTCACGTGTGGGAAAGACGGTCACAAAGCCGTGGACTATCCAGAGAGGAAGGTGGACAGAGGAAAAGCTCACGTCGATGAGGCGCAGAGGCGTGACGTGGAGGATGAAGACACTGGAAGTGGGAAGTCACTGATAGTGCATAAGGTTCTTTTGAAACCTGAGAAAGAGGCGGACACAGCTCAGAGATGTAGACTGTTCCGGACGACTTGCAAAACCAATGGCTGGAAATGCAAGGTCATAGTGGATAGTGGGAGCACAGACAATCTCGTTTCGACCGAGATGGTGGAGAAGCTGGAGCTGAAAACCAACGAACACCCGAGTCCATACAAAGTTACATGGCTGTAGAAAGGACACCAGGTGTGTGTTACAAAGCAATGCTTGGTCAATTTTAAAATGGGTGAATATAGGGATGAAATTCTGTGTGATCTCATTCCCATGGATGTCTATCATGTATTATTGGGAAGACCATGGCAGTTTGACAGAAATGTTGTTCATAATGGGAGGATGAACACATACACCTTGGAGAAGGATGGGAGAACACATACATTGCTTCCGGGGAAGGATAAGAAGGTGGAGCCGGAAGTAACCAACACGATACTTCTCATGAGTGGGAAAGAGCTTCTCACAGAGCTGGAGAATGATGAGGATCCACAATTCCTTGTTGTCAGGAAGCCAAGAATTGTCCTGACAAGCACAAGAGTGGACGACTTACCGGAAGAGATTCAGGAACTGTTGGGAGAGTTCGCTGATATCATCGTGGACGAACTACCTCGTTCGTTGCCACTGATGAGGAGTGTGAGTCACCACATTGACCTCATACCCGGAGCGATTTTGCCAAATAAGGCAGCGTACAGGTTGACACCTTAGGAGAACGAGGAAGTGAAAAGGCAGGTACAAGATCTGCAGGACAAGGGACTAGTGAGGGAGAGTCTGAGTCCATGTGTTGTTCCGACAGTACCGAGTCCAAAGAAACATGGAGGCTGGAGGATGTGTACAGACTCCAGGGCGATTAATAAAATCACCATCAGGTACAGGTTTCCACTACCGAGAATGGACGACTTGATGGATTGCCTGAGAGGGGCAAATTATTTTTCAAAGATCGACCTCAAGAGCGGATATCATCAGATCCGGATGAGAGAGGGAGATGAGTGGAAAACAACATTCAAAACAAACGAGGGTTTGTACGAATGGCTGGTCATGCCGTTTGGGTTGACAAATGCGCCAAGCACATTTATGCGGCTGATGAATGAAGCCTTGCGGGAATTCATTGGCAAATTTGTAGTCGTATACTTGGACGACATACTGATTTTCAGCAAGACGAAGGCTGAACACTTGAGGCATTTGGCCATTGTGATGAGAAGGTTACAGCAGGAGAAGTTGTTGATCAATTTGAAGAAGTGTTCCTTCATGCAGACATAACTCATATATCTAGGGTTCATTATTTCGGCTAACGAATTGAAGATGGATCCTGAGAAGGTGAACGTAATCATGAATTGGCCATCACCGAGGAATGTTTTCGAGGTAAGGAGCTTTCACGGTTTGGCAAGCTTCTACAGAAAATTCATTCGGAATTTTAGTGGAATTAGCGCAACAATGATGGACACTATGAAAAAGCGGCATAAAGTTTTTCATTGGACAGCCGAGGCTGAGAAGAGATTCAATCTGTTGAAGCGGAAGATAACTGAGCAACCAGTGTTAGTGTTGCCATATTTTCAGAAAACCTTCCAAGTGAAGTGTGATGCTAGTGGGTATGTTGTTGGAGGGGTTTTGAGTCAGGATGACAGACCTGTTGCATATTACAGCGAGAAGCTGGATGATGCAAAGCTGAAGTACTCCACGTACGATAAAGAGTTCTATGCCAACATATAGGCATTGAAAAAGTGGAGGCATTACTTGATACCCAAGGAATTCGTTTTGTACAGCGATAATCACGCATTGCAGTTCATGAGTCAACAGGAGAAGTTGAACCAGAAGCATGCGAAGTGGGTAGAGTATATGCAAAATTTCACATTCGTGATCAAGCACATTTCGGGGACTGCGAACAAGGTGGTTGATGCCTTAAGGAGAAAGTGCTTGTTGCTGCAGGAATTCAGGGTCCAAACCTTGGGTTTTGAAAATTTAAAAGATATGTATGCCGGTGACGCAGACTTTGGTGAGGCATACGAGGCAGCCGAGAACCCAGTTCTCAGGGATAGGAGTCCGTGGATTGACTACCTGATCCAGGATGGATTGTTGTTCAAAGGAAATCAATTGTGCATTCCAGATTTCTCTATGAGAGAGAATTTGGTGAAGGAAAAACACAGTGGAGGCTTAGCAGGTCATTTTGGACATGACAAGACATTCGCCAAGCTGAGCGAATCTTATTATTGGCCGGGCATGCACGCAGATGTTAAACGGTGCGTTGACAGGTGTCGGATATGTCAACATGCAAAAGGCCGAAAGCAGAACACAGGGTTCTATCAGCCGTTGCCCATACCTGAGAGGCCATGGGAGGTGATCAATATGGATTTTGTGTTGGGTTTACCGAGAACTCAGCGAGGAGTTGATTCCATTTTTGTAGTGGTGGACAGGTTTTCGAAGATGGCACATTTCATTCTATGTCATAAGACCAGCGATGCAACCCACATCGCAAATTTGTTTTTCAAAGAGATTGTGCAATTGCATGGATTGCCGAGAAGCATAGTCTCGGACAGGGATACCAAGTTCATAGGTCACTTCTGGAGGACGCTATGGAAGAATATAGGGACTGACTTGGCATTCAGCTCTGCTTACCATTCGTAGACAGATGGGCAGACAGAAGTGGTCAACCGAAGCTTGGGGGATCTATTGAGAAGCCTGGTGATGGAGCATCACAACAGTTGGGATCATATCCTACCACAGGCCGAATTTGCGTACAACGATTCGGTGAATCGGAGCACAGGTAAGAGCCCATTTAAAATTTTGTATGGGACGCAGCCGAGAGGAGTTTCTGAGCTCATGGAGCCAGAACAGGCTGACACTAGCAGCGCGAGGGCTAAAGAATTCGCAGAGGCAATGCAAGAACTTCACACACAGGTGAAGCAACGATTGCAGAAATCGAATCAGGAATATAAGCGCAGAGTCGATAAGAGGAAAAGACAACTTCAGTTTGAGGTTGGGGACATGGTTCTGGAACACTTGAGAAAAGAAAGGTTCCCGAGGGGAACATATAACAAGCTCAAGATGAAGAAGATCGGACCGTGTAGAGTCCTGAAGAAGTTCGGAGAGAACGCTTATGAGCTTGATTTGCCAGAGGGCATCGGGATATCTCCGATTTTCAATATCTCGTATTTATACCCATATAAGGCTGAAGATGCAGGAGCTGGGAGTGTTGAGGAACCAGTCATCCAATGGCAGAAGCAGTTGCCAATGGCACAAAAGCCTCAGATGGAGTGCATACTGGACAAGAGAGTAGGCAGGAAGACCAGGAGAAAGCAGTATTTTGAATACCTGGTAAAGTGGAAAGATCACCCAGTGGAAGATGCCAGCTGAGAAACAGAGGCAATGATACAGAAGCATGGGCGTGGTGTATAGGAGCTCATGGATAGGAGCCCATGAAATCTTTTGAGCTGAGGAGTATGATGCAGGAGCATCTACGACTTCATCAAGCGAGCCAGCGTGTGGAGGAAAGAACATACAGCTGGACAGCGCCAACACATACATTTTTGAATTGCTATGGAGATTGTTGCGCCGCCATTTGAATGCTTTCATTCATATGAAGCGCCTTTGTAATGTAGAGTAGATAAGAAGGCATTTAATAGTATTAATGCTGTTAGATAGGAATTAACTGTAGATTAGACAGTTTTTTCTTTCGAGAGGGAAAATGGATTATAGGCACCCTCCTTCGTATTCTGGATTATCATTCTCATTTCATACAGGAGCAAGAGAGAGACAGAGCAGAGAGCTTGTGAAGAAACCCCATGTACAGACATTGAATTAATAGGAAAGCTTTGATTCAATCTCATGGATGTGTTTGAGCTCTGTGTGTTGTTGATATTATGCTTTTGCATGCTTGCTTCTTTTTATGCTTATCTTCTATATGCTACATATGTGATTGCCTATCAGGTTCGAAACCTGAGAGAATGAGGGAATGAGTTTCAATTGTTTCTCTGCTTAAGTCAGGAGATTCCTGCATAGAGTGCAGTTGAATTCCTCCGCATAGAGTGCGTTGAGGAGGCTGAGCAGTTTAACTTTTGTTCTCTTTTTCCCAGAGTCATGTTGGGTTATTCGAGCCATGTAGATGAAGTGCAGGTCGGATTGAAGTCTCAATAGTAAGTCTGAGAGGCAAACGGCGCAGACTATTTCCTTTATGAGCGCACATAGTCCGGAAGAACTCAACACTTCAAGAGTTGTTGAATTTCGAGCGTGGGGAGTTGGTACAGAGTCTCTGGAGGAGAAGAGGGACCAAGCTCAGGAGGGATAGTACCCTTTGCTTCAGTTGCACAGGAAGAAGCTAGTGCAGTGGATAAGTTCTCAAGAGGAAGAGAATCGACGGCTGGTAATCCCCGTGAAGTTCTGCGAAATCCCGAGGATCGTCAGATCAAGGAGGAGTTACGCGGGAGTTAACCCATAAGCGCAGGCGAGGAGGATTAAAGTCCATCGGACTTCGGGGTTTCGGTGTTTGGGGATTGGTGAGGTGAGAGTTCTACACCTCGTGAAATCGCGAGTCACGATTCCCCGAATTGATCAGAGCCATCGATCAGGACAGGGACACGTGGCGTGAGATCCCTGAGGATTGGGATTCGGCGTTCGACGTTTCCCAGAGGCAAGAGTTTCATACTCTTTGAAATCGCGACCGGCGATTTCCTGAATCGACTGGAGCCGTCGATCAAAACGGGGACACCTGGCGCAAGATCCTGAGGAGTCGGGGTTCGGGATTTTGCAAGGACTGTGACCTTGTGCACCAGGAAACGCGAATTCCCGAATCGCGATTTCCCGACAGCACGAGTGGGAGACAGGTGTCAAGGCGTTAGGCCTCACCATGAGGGGTTGACAGGTGGCATCGTAAAATCGGGGTTCAGGGTTTTGCGATGCAAAAGATTTGCGACCGGTGAAATCGCGACCTGTGATTCCGCGATATAACCACAACCGTTGATTTGTGGGACACGCGTCAAAGGATCCCTTGGAGTCGGGGTTCGGAGAATCGGGATTCGGAGAATCGGGGTTCTCGACGTCAAGGAGTTCTTGCATCGCGGATTCGCGATCCGCGAAATCCTGAAGTGACATGGCAGGTGGGACCACGATTGCTAGTGGAATACAGGTGGAAGCACATCGGCATATTGGGGATCGAAGTGCCGATAGAAGGAAGAGGTGGAGGTGTCGAATCCACACGTGCCATAGTATATCGGCATATCGGAGTTTGGGGTTCGAGGATTCATAGCGTAAGTGAACCACGACATTGCATGTGTCGATTTCCCGATAAGGAAATCTCCGATAAACGGAAGTGTTGACCCATTGACCATCGGGGATCAGGGTTTGGTTTTGCCTGTGAATGGTGATCAAGTGAACCGCGAATTCTCGAGTCGCGATATCCCGATTTTCGAAGGGGAGATTGCCGAGGGGTTATTGTGGGTGACTCGTGACTCCCGAGGGGAGTTGGAAGAGCTCAGACTCTTCAGGCCCGTGGTTGAAGAAGGTCCTGGTGGAAGCGGCTGCTCACTGAGGGGCAGGTTGCGTCACATTCCTCCCGAGAGTTCGAAGGGTGGAAGTTTGAAGTGATTGGAGTCATGCTCCTTTCCCGTAAATGTATTATATGAGGGGGATAAGGGCCCCCCTCCCTCGGCCTCCATGGTCACGACTATGGAAAAGAAGGAGACAGATGGTGGTAGGTTTCAATGCTGAACCCTAGTGTAGTAAAAAATAAAAAAATAAAATAAAAAATAACATACCGAAAGGAACTACCTTGATGCGCCAAAATGTAAACAATTAATTAAACATTGCTAAAAATTTAGTATTTTTCATTACCATACTGATCAATTTCACACAATAAAGTCCCATGTCCCACAGAGTCATATCCTTCCCAATTTGGGATTACAGACAAAGTTTGCGAGACATTTCTTCCATAAATAGTGAAACTTACAAGTTGCTATATGAAACTCAGAGAAGAATGCAAGTATAAACTTATCTTAAAATACGCATTACGAACCTACTATAATCACTCCTTTTTGTCAAAGAAAGTCTTTCCAATAGAGGATAATTAGATGGGATTTTGGAGATACTTCACTTACTAATGTATTTTACACAGGAGAAGTTCAGATAGGCTAATTTAAAACATAGATTAAAGAACAGGGAACTTAGGGTGAATTTTTATATAGGCATGCATGATGCATAAATTTCGATGGAACTTATACACAGAAGGAAGTCTTACGACTTTAACGATTTATGTATAAGTATGTGAAATGTGAATAGATTAAGAGGAAAGTCTTACATGCTAGTTACTAAATGTTTTCACATGGGTAAGAAAACCTTACTGCATACACAGGGGAAAATTATATGAATTTTTCACTGTGTAAAATGAAGGTGAAATAATTTACACTAAGATCTTGGGATATGTACTCTAAGTTAAAGATCTGATAGTTCAGGGATCATGCCATCATTTCCTTTTATGAATCTAGGAGATATATCACATGGTAATAGGAAATAATGGCATACAGTTTATACATACAATGAACACCATAACTGAATTTAAGAGTTACTGTAGGAAACGAGAGAAAGATTTAACCACGGGATTCTCGGGTGATAGGTATGTCATGAACAATTTAAACAAAATACAAGCGTAAACGATAAGTATAATATCGAGGTCACGACCTAATGACATGCCAGTAAACCATTAATATTATTACAAGAATAAATATTGAACCAGAAGGTTAAATCGCCTGTATAAAATTCAGACATGTCCCGAATGTAAACCATGAATAGAGGGTGTTTACACTTGCTAGAAATTCTAAATCAAAAATATCATAACTCACCAGGATTACCCAATTGGGATATACCACATAGATAATGGATGTAAACTATATTCAGACATTAAGTGAAAGCAAATGGAAAGAACCTTCAATTTGGAAACTGTAGGGGACAGTTACAAAGGTGGTCATGCATATGACTATTATTACAAACTACCACTTCTTATTACAGGATAAGATAAGCGATCGAGTTTTTCTTGGGGTTACTTGGTATAGAAGGAAAACCAGTTGGTCGTGCACCTTCTTTGCCTTACGCCGAGAAAGTCCGCTCTAGGTCATCAATCATACACCTAGAGAAAACATTGCAGGGTTAATGTTGGGGCATTTTTTCAAAATGCACAGAGCCATATGGAAATGATACATTAGTTACCCAGAAACCTTCACAGTGTAAATTAATGGTGATAGGATGTTTGTAGTACTCTGGCCATGTGAATAAATGAATATGGTGTACCCACATTTGACATGACAACCTAACAACCAGTACATTGCAGAACTCCTCTTAATTGTCAACCAAGGGATTAATGTGTTTATGGATAGACATAACATCACCTTTAACCTAGCTCAGCGTAATGCATTTAGTGTTGGGCCATGTCACCAGGTCAGGTGGGAATTCATGCTGAACAGTTAAGATTTAAGGATGGATTAAGTGTGTTACCGGGCTTAGGGTTAAAAGATTTCATTCCTAACTAGAAGTCATCCCTTTAAATGTTTAAAACTTTTATACCGAGCAACCCTTCTTTAAAATTTGCATGTACTAAGTTCGAATAGCTACCATGTTAAAGTTTTTTAAATAAAAACTGGCGAGACATGACCACTATATATAAGAGTTAGAATGTGTATACAATAAGAGTAAGGGTTGTTTTAAGTGGACATGTTTTTATATATATCAACGTTAATAATCTCGTGTAGTGAATGTATTACCTTCCATACAATCTCAAATGAATAAGGATATTGTGTATGACCATATATATATATATATATATATATATATATATATATATATAGAGAGAGAGAGAGAGAGAGAGAGAGAGGTACGATATTTATATCTATATAGATATGGAGTGAGGATTTTATAGCCTATGATAAATCCAAACAATCTTTATACATATTATATAAGAATATAATAAGAAAACTTAATATATGGGGTTATTTTTGGTAATCATAAAGTACTCATATGTTGGATACAAAGTGGAAGGTGCTAAGTCTTGATTAAAGATAGATCTTTTGATAAAACTACTTTGATAGATCCTATATGATAAAGGTAGTATCCATTTTAGGATAGGGTTCCTATAGCCCCTTTATGAACACAATAAGACTTATAGGTTCACTTTTGATATTACAGTTTTCATGAAAATCTAAACACTAGCCTATTATGTTAAGATGTTGAGTGTACTGAACAATTTCACATGTACTAAATTATTTTAATAGGCACAACTTCACCTAGAAAATTTAACTATCTTGTTATTAGTCTCTTATAACTACGAGTAGGTATATGTTGTATTCCTATAGCAACAATAATAGATTTAATCTTGATCAAGTATATTAGAGTAAAGAATTTTTAATGCACCTAACATTTTTTTTTTTAATTTGGTAAATTTGGGGTACATTACAAATGGTGCCAAGAGAGTAGTTATGTTTCTTGGATAACATCATGTGTATCCAAGAGACAAGGACATAAATGGAATATAATTCATATCTGATACGACTAGTTAAGTGTTGGATACAACGTCAAGTCATTAATGTCAAAACATGTTCATAAAGACACACCGAAGTTTTCATAGGCTAAGTGTGGATCGATTCCACCAAATTGTTAGCATGGAAACCATAGTTTTATTATATACATGGTAATGGAAATCCCTAACCTTGGAACTAGGAATACCTATATTTGTAATGGAAAATAATAGGTTGGAATATTCTCTAATTATGTAAGGGATTTCAAATGGAGTCTCATGAGGTTATGGACCATTCAAGCCATATATGATTTCAAGCGATAAATTTCGCAAATGGGATAATTTTCTTGGTTTTTCTCAAAAAATGACTCTTCAATTCCCATTTTTTCTAAAACATATTTTCCTAAATTCCATAGAATAAAATAATTTTTCCTTAAAAATCACCAATATTATATAGAAACTATATAATATCTTTAAAGTTTGAATATTTGTACAAAACTATAGCCAAACATTTTACATTTTGGATATTGAGAACTAGTAATATTGTCCCATGGTTATACATTTTAATACAAATTTCCATCCTTAAAATCATCCGTGATCCAAGGTTAATAAATAATATTAATAATTCATAAAGAGTAGTATACAAGTGTAAAGGAACCACATTTAATATGGATCATGGAGTATAAATATATAGATTATTAATAAATATATAGTTAATGGATATAATTTATATATATAAATTATTATAGTGGGCATTACCAACTCAACGAAGAAGATCAATATTTGGACTAATGTAATAGTTGCAAAACATATATCACATGGAATACAAAGAATGATAATTATATATTGTAAAATTCAATAAATTTAATTAACTTCCATACATGTGAAGTAGTAGTTGCTCGAAGAGGATAACTAGAGTTGATTGAATAATAATTGTGATTGGATAATCCACTATTTGATACATTAACCTAAAAAGAAACAATGAATAGAACATAATTAAATAGTATCATTGTTCAGAGTATAGAGAAATACATCAAGAACAATAGCATGATAAATATCTCACCTGCTAGATGACAATAGATTATTATTCTATCACTTGCAACAAACACATGGAAGAAAACGTTGAAGAAAAAAATTGGGATTTTTTAGTGTATGGTAATGCCATTTGAGCTGACAAATGTGCTAACCACAATCATGAGGCTCATTAATGAACCACACCTAGGTAATTTTGTTGTCATTTATTTGGATGATATATTGATATTTGGTAAGTATTGGAAAGAATATATGCAACATGTGCGCAAGCTACTTGACTTGTTGCATGAACACAAGTTGTAGGTTAAGGAAGATAAGTCCTTATTTGGCCATACTTCCATCAAATATTTGGGATTCATATTGTATACATAAGATGTGCATCCATATCCCTCTTGGGTGCATTCTTTGGTGCAATAGCCAACACTAGTAAATGTGCATTATCTTAAAAGTTTTATTGGGGGCATCAATTTCTACAGGAAATTTTTCTCGCAGTTCTCCAAGTTGTTCCACCCTCTACATCAACAGTCACATCAAGAAAAACTGTGTGGAATACATAAGTTGAGTGACATTTTCTGATATTGGAGACAGCCTTGTGTCCATTTCCTATTCTACATATGATTGACATGAATCAACCCTTTGAGATTGAGATGGATGCCTCTCAATTCACCATTGGGGTTGTACTTAAACAAGGAGGTCATTCTGTAGCATATCAATCTAAGACACTTATTGAAGACAAAGTCAACTACAACACATATAGAAAGGAATTCTATATATTGTTGCAAGCACTAAATCCATGGTGCCACTACATTAATAGAGTAATATGCAAGAACAACACCATTTAAAGTGGGTAGGGTATGTTCAACACTTCTACATGGTTATTAAATATTAGAGGGATACCTATAACAAGATGGTGGACTTGTTAAGTCATCCCCCAACACAGGTTATTCATATTTTAGAGGTTTTTTCTATAATGAATGATGAATGTAAGGACATGTATGTTATAGATCCATGTTTACATGAAGTTTAGGGACTTACTATCATCAAACAAACTCCCTTTATGGACTATATTATCTCTGAAGGTTGGATCTACAAACTCAATCAATTATGTGCGCCAGAGAAAAAATATTATCTCATTATCATACTCGAAGAACACTACTCTTCATGGGGAATTTAGGCAAAACTAAGACCATCATCAATCTCCAACTCCATTTATACTCGTGTGCACTTCCCAAAAAATGGAAAAGATGATCAACACCTTCTCCCTATGTTCACAAAATAGTCCATCTGACCATCTGCATGGTCTATACCAATATATACCCATTCATGGTCTCTACCAAGCAATACCCATTTGGTCTCATCCATGGTAATCCATTTCCATGGATTTTCTAAGTAGTATTCCTACAACTTTGTCTAAGGATGATGTTAGTTGGGTCATAGTATATCACTTTTGTAAGATGGATTTGTTCATTGCCTTTCATAATAATATCACTGCTATGTAGACCATTGATCTCTTTTTCCATCATCTATGGCTTGATTTCAATTTACACAGTAGTATAATTTATGATAGTCACTCACTCTTCCTTAGTACCTTTTGTCGTATTCTATGGTCTTTGTTGGAATACCAACTCCATTTTCCCACTGCATTTCACACCTATATCAACAACCAAATAGAGGTTGTCAACCGCATGCTTGTCCACTCTCTTCGCAACTAATTTTCCAAAAAACATAGTGGGACTCTTATCAGCATGTCATTCAACACATCCATAACTAGGCATCCCACTCCTCCACAAGCTTCCCACCCTTCAAGGTTTGTGTAGGATTTCATCCAAGTGCACCCTTCATATTTTCTCTCACTCTCACACCTCGAAGATCTACCACCAAAATGAGGAGCATACATTAGTTCATAGCTTCATCGACATCATAAAAAAATAGCATTCACAAGTAGTAATGACATTACAAGTAACATAGGAATGCACCAAGAAGAGGAACCACAAATGACGCACACCCTTGTTATTTCATCCTCATGATCAAGTATGGATGTTATTGGATAAGCACCACTTATGAGGAGACCAACATAAGATACACCCACTGAAATATAGTCCATACAGATGATTATGGATGTTATTGGACAAGCACCACTTATGAGGAGACCACCATAAGATACACCCACTGAAATATGGTCCATACAGATTTCTCGAAACAATTGACGACAATGATTATCACTTTGACATGCCAACACAACTCGACATCCACGATATGCTCAAAATCAACAATCTCAAGATGCTCGAGACACCCAATCCTTGAAGAAATAGTTATTGTACATAATTCGGTGGAGAATATCCCATATTTTCAGGAACCTCTTCTCGTGCACACCATTCTAGACTCTAGGAATCGAAACACTTGCTAGAAAAAATATATTTCTCATCTTTTTAGTGGGTGGGAAGGGATAAACACTCGCACAGGCCAAGTGTGTTTCTATAACACTTAGAATTACGAGAAAACCACACCAGCGAGGTAACTCTCGCAATCTCTATTATTCAATGAAGGCATATTACATCATTATATAGAACTTCAGTCTACTTAGATGGTTACAACTAACAACTAAAAAATAGGATCTACAATAAAGACTAAGAGAGTTTGTCTACGTAACTGACTCTCGTTCCATTATTTCCAAGTCTCCCCCTTAATGGATAATGGATTCAATTCTACACCTAACATCTCCCTAAACAATTCAAACATAATCTTTCCAAGAGGCTTAGCGAAAATATTAGTAGTATATTCGCAAGTATTACAATACATAATATTTGTTTCTTTGGACTGCAACTTTTCTCTAACAAAGTGAAACTGAGTATCAACATGTTTTGTCTTTGCATGATCAATCGGATTATTCGTCAGCTTGATTGAACTTTGATTATCACATTTGATCATTGTAGGTTCCCTTTGTTCTTCTCCAACATATTGAAGAAGTATTCTTAACCAAACAACTTCACAAGTTATTGCATAAAAGGATTTATATTCTTCTTCAATAGAAGACAAAGATAAAATAGGCTTATTTTTACTACTCCATGAAACAACCCCAAATCCAATTCCAAATGCATATCTGTTAGGACCACATATTGTACCCTTTTTGCCCATACTTTTTGCCATTATTATACCCTTCATCACCTGTATTTTGACTTATACTATCATTTCACCTGATCATTCCAAGGTACACAACGTCCTTTCTCATTATTATATGCTTAATCCGTTTTGCATAATACTTTACATTACTTTTGAACCTAACCATTGATTAGAAGTGCATAAGTGTCCATATTTGCAGAATAGTATTCAAGGCCGATGCTGAAACATAGAACTACCCAAAGCCGCTGTTGAACTGATGCGGAAAAACGGAAGCTGCTACACAGTCCAAGGACGCATATGCTGAAACACGGAGCTGCTACACAGTCCGAGGATGCATATGCTGAAACACGAAGCAGCTACACGGTTCGAGGATGCAGATGTTGAAACATGGAGCTGTCACTCAGTTCAGAAGTGCAGATGCTGAAACACAGAGGAGACCGCCACGATGTTGAAACACGAGCCGTGACAGTTAGCAGTCAAGGCCGACACACTCAAGAGCGCAATCCACGTGGCTGAACAGCCCGTGAATTGCGATGCTGAAACAACATCAGCAGCTATGAGAAGAAGCCGTTACACCAGCCGTAACAACAATACCTCGTTCAGCTCCTGTATTAGCATTCGGTTGCGTGAGAATAGGACACCCTATGC
>ML803366.1:293002-308653 GCA_009831015.1 Picea engelmannii
CAGAGATTAGGTTAAGTGTCCTTGCTCAGACAGAAAGGGACTACAACACCTTGACTTCTGTAGGTTTCTTTACCTCTGCAGTGTGTTAGTCAGGGATTGGATCTAGGGTTCCTACTCAGAAAGGAAAGAACCAAACATCCTATCCACTATATGCTTTTCCTGTGTTAGTCAGAAACTAGGTTAGAGACCCCTGCTCAGAAGGAAGGGAATCAGATCGCCCTGTTCTATGTAGACTTCAATCTCACAAGTGTGCTAAACAGAAGTAAGGCCCAAGGCTCCTGCTTAGATAGAAAGGAACTAAGTGCTTTGTCCTATGTTAGATAGATTTTATTGTTTTCTGCATTACTGTCTTCATGAAAGAGTGTTAGTACTGAATCTCTGTTTGAGAGTAAGGGTCATGTTCTCTGATTGCAAGACAGTTGTTCTTTCCCAATGAAATGTTATTTTAAAATGTAATCCAGGATTCTTAAATTGAGTTGCAATAGGGAGATTGCTTTCCTGTGATTTGATTCAGAGCTTCAGTCTACTCCAGCAAGTATAGATAGAATGATTTTCTTTACTACAACACTAAGTGCTTTTGGAATTGAGCATATATAGTGCGTGGCTATCTTTGAAACAAAAGACTTCCCTGGGTTGATAATTTATGTTTCACTTGGTTGTTTGAAATTAATTAAGCAATTATAGTGACCAACAATATCTAGTGGTTGATCTTAGATCATCCAGATTGCCATCCCAATCAAAATATGAGTAACCTATCAACTCAACATTAGATGCATCAATATATTTAATACCATATTCAAGTGTTCCTTTTAGCATTCCAATGGATTTCTTGAGGTTTCTCCATAAACTGTCTTAACACACTCACATAGCATTCAATATCAAGTCTGGTTGTGGTAAGATAATTCAAA
Organism: Picea engelmannii; assembly: GCA_009831015.1. Taxonomy (NCBI): domain Eukaryota; kingdom Viridiplantae; phylum Streptophyta; class Pinopsida; order Pinales; family Pinaceae; genus Picea; species Picea engelmannii. The sequence goes on from ML803366.1 coordinate 293,911, forward strand.
CTACCCACCATCTGTCTATACATAGTTCCATTCACCTCCTTTGAACCATCATCAAAAACAAGTTTCACATTCTGTTGCATGGGAATAGTAGAAGATTTACACTGATCCATTTTAAATATCTTAAGTACTTCTCTGACATGCTTACTTTGACAAACAAAAGTTTGGCCTGGATTTCTCCAAACTTCAAGACCTGGGCAGTAGTGTAACTCACCAATATTTTTCATTTCAAAAACTTGTGGCAACTGCTCCTTAATTTCATCAATTAATTTCCCTGTATTTACTGTAATTATTAAATCATCAACATATAAGGAAATCGATACTATATACCCCTTCTCATCAAATTTGGTATACAAATTTGGATCACTTTTTCTCCTCAAAAAAACTCTGTTGAAGAAATAAAGACTCTATCTTCTCATACCATGACCTAGGTGCGTGTTTTAGTCCATACAATGCTTTCTTTAAATTACACACTAAGTGTTCTTTACCATGTTCCACAAACCCTTTAGGTTGAGTAAGGTAAACCTCCTCCTTTAACTCACCATTTAAAAATGCAGATTTAACATCTAGTTGGTGTAGCTTCCAATGATACTCTATAGCTAAAGGAATTAACAATTTGATAGTATTCAATTTAGCTACTGGTGCAAATGTTTCAGCATTATCAATACCTTATGTTTGTGAATACCCCTTTGCCACCAGTCTAGCCTTATATTTGTCTATACTACCATATGATTTAAACTTGGGTTTGTATATATCCATTTGCATCCACTGGGCTTTTTATGTTTAGGCAATTTAGTCAATTCCCAAGTATTGTTTTTCATTATAGATTCATATTCTCCCTCCATTGCATTTCTCCATTCATCGTGCTCATTTGCTTCATCAAAATTCATGGGTTCTATGACATTTGTAATGATACTCATTAGGGAATAGTCTCTATACCTCTAAGGGAGCCAAACCTATCATGTAGATCTTCTCAACAGATTATTTTCCTCTTCACTTTGTGAAGATCTGTCTTCACCAATAGGTGAACTCTGACTACTTGAAGTTTCCATATCACTATCACTGAGTCCTTCTTGTTGTCACTGTGGTTGTGGTTGTTGTTGTTGTGATGGTTGCTGATTTTATTCGTTAACTCCTTCATCAAGAAGTTTATGCCATTCTTCATGACTGTTGATGTCATGATTTCCTATTTCTTGCTCATGGAAAAGTACATCTCTACTGACAAATACTTTGTGAGTAGATGGATCAAATAGTTTGTATGCTTTGAATTCATAAAAATACCATATGAAAATACATTTAATGGATTTAGCATCCAATTTCTTCCTATTCTCCTTTGGAATATGTGCAAAATATTTACACCTAAATACTTTCAAATTATGAACTGCAGGTTTGGAACCATACAAGGCTTCCAAAGGAGTAATACTAGAAAGACAACTTGTTGGAATTATGCTCTTTAAATAAGCTACAGTATTTATGGATTCAGCCAAAAATGTATTTAAGAGATTCTTACCTTTCATCATACTATGTGCACACTCTACCAGAGTTCTTTTTTTCATTTCAGCCACTCCATTCGGCTGTGGAGTGTGGGGTACTATCAACTTCTATATTATTCCATGATATTTGCAATATTTGATGAAGTCCCCTGATTTATACTCCCCCCCTGATCTGAATGGAGGATTTTGATGGATTTTCCTGTCTTATTTTTCACCATGGTTTTGAATTCCTTAAAGTACTCGAAAAAATCACTTTTTCTTATAAGGAAATAAACCCATGTGTATCTCGTGCAATCATCAATAAATAACAGAAAGTAAAATGCACCTTCTGAAGACCTAGTCTACATAGGCCCTCAAACATCAGTATGCACAAGATCTAAAACATCTCTCTTTTTCCTATCAGGAATAGAGGGGAATTCATCTATGTGCATCTTTCCTAATGCACATCCATCACAAGAAACACTCTCATTATTTAACATGGGAAGTCCTTCAACCATATTTTGTTTCTGTAATAACAATAAATTAGGATGATTGATGTGGCCATACCTTTGATGCCAAAGACTCTCTGTTGGCATATTTGTAGAAGTCAGTGTGTGGTGTGCTTCGCTGGTAACATCAAGTTTATATAGGCCTCCTCCTTAAATTCCTGTTGCAATAGTTTTGAATTGGTCTAGTAGATCCTTCACTATGAAATATATTTTGAATAATTCAACCTTCAAGTTCTGATCTGTAATGGTGGACACAAAGATCAAATTTGTCTTTATCCCAGGCACATAAAAAACATTGTGAATGTGATGAATAGTACTATTTGGCAATGTCACAGGAATGTCTCTATATCCCTTGATCTGATGAGCATGATCATCTCCAATATATATGATGGCCCCATTCTGTGTTTCTTTAAAATTAGTGTACCACAACTTATTATATGTCATATGTACTGATTCTCCATAATCCACAAACCAGGCATCACTATCATCTGTTTCAGCAAATAAAGCAGCATTGGACACAAACAGTGTAGGATTTCATGAATCAAAATTTAGAGGTTCATCAATATCATCACTAGCAATAAAAAATATGAGATCATGATTTGAAGATTCTTCTCCATAATGGCCTGAGTGTTTTCTAGGTTTATTCCTAGCCTCATCACTCTTCTTCTTATGACAGTCTTTAATAAGATGTCCAGGTCAACTACAATAAAAAAAACTCTTTGACTCATTTCTGTTAGATTGCATACCTTGATTCGGCCTTGGAGATTGTCTTCTTTGCAATGAACTACCTCTTTGTGATGAACTACCTCCTCTGCCCCTTTCTCTTGATCTCTCATTCGAGGATCTCTTATTTGACCACAGTCCCAGATATGTATTCTGAGGCTTTCGATTCCCGCACCTCTATTCCTCTTGCAGCAAAATTCCTGTCAGTTCTTCAAAAGTAGGAGGTTTGTCCCTTGCTGCGAGACCTATTATGAACATATGATAATATTCTAGCATACCATTTAAGGTAATGGTGACAAGATCAGTGTTGGAAACTATTTTCCCTATATTTCCTAACTTGTTTTTCACCTCTTTAATGCGACCTAAAAATGAACTAACAGATTCATTTCCATCCATCTTAATTCCTAACAATTTAGTTTTTGGGAACAAAATATGATTTTTGTTGCTATTTTCATACAAGGCTTTAAGCGTTGTCCACGTTTTAGCAAAAGTATTAGCTTCTCTAATATGTAGAATTATGCTATCTTTAACAAACATACAAAACAATACCTTGGCCTTGTTTTTGTGCTTCTCCCAATATTGGATTTGAGCCGTTGTCGCACCTGAAGCCGCATCAGGTTTTTCTTCAGTTCTCTCCACAATGGAACAGACACCATATCCCTCCATTAGGGTCTTCATTTTGAATTTCCAGTTAATGAAATTTGAGCCATCTAATTTGTTGTCTTCGTTGAGGTAGGTATCTTCCGGAGGATTCTCCGTCTTTTCAAGTGTCTGCTCGTCCAACTAGAAAATGGATCCTTGTATCACCAAACATACTTCAATCGTAATGGCAGTGAATCAACAAGAATAATAAACTTTCATTAATTTCCTCCTTTTGCTAAGCAGTCGCTCTGCCTTCAGATCCACTAATCCATCGGTCTGCCTTTAGATCCACTAATCCGTCTCTACCTTGGCTCTTAGTTTTCTTAAAATAAGTATAATAAAACCTTAAAAGGAAACCTTAACACCACTCCAGGCATAAAAATACTCATCCTCAAAAGAAACCTCAACACCATTTCATGTATGTAAAAAAAAAAAAAATCCTTTAAAGAAACCCTTCCTATTTTTTTAATACATACATCCAGCTTTAAGTCATAACTCCACCTCACTATTTATGATCCTTCATCCTCCATTCATGATTTATTATGAAAATTATGTCGGCTCACTTCTATAATTAACCAAATTGTATGGAGAAACGAATTCACCACAAACAAAATCGGTTTTTAATTATTGTGTTAAAAAAAGAAATGAAGAAGTGCAAATAAAATTGCAAATACTTCACTCAGATTACCTTCATTAAAGATGACGCAGGGACTAGTTGCATCACAATGCCCTCTTACTCCTTCGGGAATCCATGAAAACATCAACCGGATAATGTTGATGTTGTTGCTTCAATGGTGAGTCGATTCTATGATCCACAAATCCTAGTCTGTCTCATCGAGCCCTCTACCCGTCCTCACATTTCAACCTCACGGAGAAAAAAAAACTCACGCTTTTCTAATGAAAACTGTTCGATGCTCCTCAAACGTGTGAAGGGAAGCACTGACGCTCCTGTGTTATGGAAGGGGGGCACTGTAAGCACTCTCAGAGAGACGAGGGGGGAGCGCTAGCACCAAAGCGCTCTTAGACTCATACAAAGGGAGTGTCAGGGATCTGATTTTTCCAATTTTATAAGTGTGAGGGCATTGACGCTCTTTAACACTGTATAAGGGGGCGTTGGTGATTTTTCCAAATCAATTTGTGATCTCATACTTTGGATCTCGGATCAGATAGATGGATCTCCAACCTTTCTCTAGTACCAACTTAGAATTATGTGAAAACCACACCAGTGAGGCAATGCTCACAATCTTTATTATTCAATGAAGACAGATTACATCATTATATAGAACTCGAGTCTACTTAGATGGTTATAAATGACAACTAAAAAATAGGATCTACAATAAAGACTAAAATAGTTTGTCTATGTAACTGACTCTTTCTCCATTATTTCCAAGTATAACAACCTTGAAACATTATTTCCCTCACTTATTGGTGGAAGCAGTGATGCTTCAAGATCTAAACAAGGAGGAATTCAAAAACCCAGAAGAGCGCACACCTTCCTTCTCCAGTCTATATGAGGTCACATAGTAGTTCATCAATTGTTTATATGGTAAACTAACCTCCCCATTATACTGAGTAGGATGCTTACCAATAAATAGTAGTTTCATCACCTAGTTATGTAATAAATAGTCGTCATCAGTGTAGTTAAGTAGGTCCATCCTTAATTTATTTAGATGTCAGTTTTTGTTAGTCTGTAATTTGTAAAGATCTCTCACCGGTCTCACTATGCACAGCGCTCCATAAATAAAGAAACACCTTCCTTGTTGCTGGTGGGGAAAGTTATCTGAGCCTGATTAAATGGTGCCCTCTTTCGGTGCCCTCTTTTTGTGAATAAAAGGATGGTTTTTTTCTTGTTACTCAGAACATTCTCTAAATTTCTCTAAGTGTATTCTATTATGTAACATTCTCAGTTTTTGTTCACCATTATATGTTTGTTGTTTTATTTTAATTTTTAGAGATTGAATTTTGGATCACTTAGTGTCTTTTATAAGTCTTTTTGTAAGTATTTTCATGTGATACACAAAGGACAAATTTTGGTTCACAAATTTTACTTATGGAGATGAGACTTAATATGCAGTGTTATTTTTCCTTGGTCATATTTCTGAACTTCATAATTTCTTTGCCATATCTTTAATTCCACTTTAATCAATAAAACTTGAATTAAAAACTTTGGTGTTGTGAGATTAAACGTGTTCTCAAGTATTTTATTTTTAGTTACCTCTTGATAGTATTTTGAGAATACCTTCCTAGTGAAACTTCATATTAATATGTATTTTGAAGCATTATAATCCTAACTCATAGATTTTTAGTGAGTTTTGACATTACCATATTTGAAGATCCATGGAAGGAGATAAATTTATCGATGGAGAAGGGAAAAAATGTTTGTTATACATGTCATGATTGTAAAGAAACATTTATAACGCCATGATTTTAAAGAAACATATCTAGATAAAAAGAGTGTTTACAAGTCAAATTAGACTATTCTATTAAATCATGTCAATAGTGAGTCAATTGAATTTATCGTATCGATCCAATTATAACGATTAACATGATTTCATGCACTAAAACAATTGCAAAAAAACACAATTAAAAAGACAAGTTAAAATTGTCAACCTAAAAATAAACAAAATTTTGAAGAAAACAAAGAAAAACAAAATTATCACCTTTGTACCATTTTTTTTTATATAAATGCAACAATATTAATTATATTGTAAGAACGTAAAACATGAATGTGAGCATATGATTTTGTAGTTTGAAAAGGAGGTATGTACCTTTCAAACACTTGCAACAACATTTAAGAAATGACAAAAATTTTAAGTAAGTGAAATATAATTTTTATTTGAATTAGTTATTTGTCAACAAGGAAAAAGAAATTAAAAAAATATATATATATATATATATATATATATATATATATATATATATATATATATATATATTCTAAACCATAATATTACATCACTATAAACCCCATTTTCAAATTAATATAGTAAAAATCCATTCTATCATTTATAAGAATTTCTTAAACATTGCACCAAGTGCCAATTTCACCATGTAATAATCCTATCTTATATGTTATATTTCAACAAAGAATAGAAAATAAAATAAAATATAAAAATCCATCCAATGCACATAATACTAACTCAAAATATTAGTATACAACTTTGTGATTTGAAAATCAAAACACGTCTCAAGATTTATATCTAACCAAAATAAAGAATGTCAAAAGGTTACTCCAGAAAGAAACAGTGTTTATGGTATAAAGTAGAAAAGGCGAAACCTAATCATAATCATAATGAAATCAAATGGGGATATAGTTAAAAGGACAAGTAATTAGGTCATATAATAAATTTCAATATAAACAAAAATGTCATATCATCTAAACTTTTTTTAATATTAAAATTGAATTATGAAGAACAAATAATTAAGCCTTTGAACCTATACATCTCGCCAAATCAAATCCCAATGCACAAAAGATCGTAAACAATTCTAAAACATATATCGATCTAGAGGTTTTCATAAATTTCCAAATTCTATTAACAATATAAATAACTTACAAGAAAATAATCTTATTGCAAATTTCAACATTTAAAATTGAATTTACACAACATTTTGATGGATCACAATATGGATTTTTTTTATAATAAGAATTTGTATTACACAAAATAATTCAAATAGGATTCTAAACTTAGTTTAAATATAAAATCTTTTGAACTTAGTTTACTATTTTTTTATTCAACACCAATTTCATTACATTTGACTTTTTAATACTTAAAATGATATATTATTTATATTAATATATTATACAAATTAATCGTTTTAGTCTACTATTAATAATAATAACAATAATAATGTAGAAGAAACACTTTATTTGATTAGTTTGTAGTATTAAACTATGCATTGGTTATTTACACATAGGTTGAACACTTTAAACAATAGCTCACACAAACATATCAAAGATCAATACTCATGTTTAGTGCATGGTTCAAGTTATTTACATATAGGTTTAACACTTTAAATAAATGCTCACACTAAAATACCAAAGATTAATACTACTATGGATGTGGTGAATGGATGTTGTATAGAGAATAAATGAAAATATCTAGAATCAATATCTACTACAACCATGATGTTTGATTTATTTCCCAATTTTGGTAATCAAATAATGAAATCCATAGAAATATTCCTCCAAATAGCATGGAGAATTGGGAGCGGTTGGAGTGTGCCTGGAGCTTTGGCTATTTCTGCCTTACTGCATTGATAGGTATCACATTCAACCATAATGGTGTGAATGTCACGTTTCATACCATCCGAGAAAAAAGAACATTTCACTTTTTCATAGGTTTTGGTAAACACTTAATTCTGAGTTGTGGGTGAAGCATGAAACACAAGTGAGCTTATAGAAAATATTTTCATTGTGCAAAGAGTATCCTAGAGAAGCTTGAGGATCCTGTTGCAATTTTTTGATAAGGATAAAAATTTTGGAATCTTGCATAAATTCCTAGGAAACAACTTAAACCTTGTCTTTTATTATGAAGGTGATCTCTAATATTGTAGAGAAAGGCAAAGAAAATTCACATAGAAAGAAAAAAACAAGACATGATATGAGTAAGAAAAATGAACCATTTTTATTATTTAGTAGAATAAGTAGCCTTTATATACGATAGGATAAACATGCAATGGTTCTTATACAAATTGGACTAATTCTAACTAACCAACAAGTAAAAAAGGTCCCAAACCCTAAAAATTATCTTAGTTGACTAGTTCCTAGTCCTTGGGACTTGTACCCAACGTCCTAGGTAGAGATGCACTTCATCTCACCTTTGTGTTGAAGTTTTTTCCATATAGAAGGAGGTGCACCTTTGTGGTAGCACTACAATGGTCTGGCTCGAGATGTCTTCTCTCCTCCTTGGGGAGTGCACCTTCCAGCCTTCACAATTCCTCCATGTTTAATCCTCGAAGTGTCATGACTTCCATGAGAAACTACGAAAACTGTTGAGACATCGAGGATTGTGATAGCCATTTATATTGGTCTAGAAGTTAACCCTTTCAACCCACTAGAAAGGAAGTTTGTTACTAAGTGAAAGTAGTGGTGGTGCGTTTATCCAACACTATGTCTTGAAGGATAGGAGGTTGGAAATATGGAACCAACTCAGGGGGTGTGAGATGGTGACCTCTTGTTGCAGGAGGGGAGGCTCATAGCATTTGATACTGTTTATAATTATCAGATTTTGAATAAAAAATTGTGGTGGAAATTTGAGGAAATAAGCATTGTCTTCAACTTAATGAAAAATTGTGTAAGGACCATAGTGGAGGGATTTCAACTTTTGATAACGCTCGGACTCAAAGTGTTGGAATTCCATGTGAAACTAGACATTGTCACCAAGGGAAAAAAAGAGTGGATTATTGTGCACATAATGAAGGTCCTTATAATGTTATTGGGAATCTTGTAAAGCCTTATAAACTTGAGATTGTTTACAAGCCAAGGTTGGAAAAAAGGATGAGGAAAAGGTTTTCTCTTTTTTCCTGTTGAGTACCAAAAGGTTGGAGCTATAAAGGAAACTCATAGGGGGAAATAGGTTGATATTGAATGTAATCATCAAAAGGGGACAAGCTATTATAAATATGAACTTCCCTATTATAATTATGTTGGATGATGTTGATGGTGGAATCACACTTTTTAGATTTAGTAAACTAAATGCGAAGGGATGGACCAGGATATCATTAACAACTTTAGTTTTTCCATCTTTCTACAGATGGAAAGAAGTGGAGTATTTGAGGTGACACCCTGAGAGAGACCAGAGAGTTTTGAAAAATGTATCGAGGAAATGGGCATCACAATCAAATATAATGTTGGATGGGAGACCAAAATGATTCCACTCATGAGTGAAAAAGAGATCTGTAGTTTGAGCAACAATAATAGTCTTAGCGCAAGGGAGAAAAATGGCCATTTTGGAGAAGTGACATACAACCACCCAAATGTAATCACAATGATGAAAGGTCTTGGCAAGACCAGTCATGAATTCCATAGAGATAAATTCCTAGGCACATGAGAGAATAGGTAAGGGTTGATATTGTTAATTACTAAATACTCGAATAAAAAAAACCACAATAGTACCAAATATATCTGAATACAATCACAACACAAGATATATGAAACAATATAGAAAATGACCACTTTATTATATCAAACCCTTGAGGTAGGGAAACACGATGCAATGGATCATATTATGGAAGGTATCCTCTCTTGTTCACTTGCCCCTTCGAGGGAGATTCCTCCTATTTATCTATCGCTCCCAATAGAATACTTCTCTTCATGTCACATTACATTTATTGAAGCCATTTATATAGTGCTACCATCAACAAAGAACATTCTAGAGAAGGAATATTCTAGAAGCAAAACCTTCTCAGAAGTCCTCTTACATTTATTATATCTAACTACCCATTTATTATATCAAATTATCATAGTGGGCCTTATTTAATAATATAGTGGACCTAGTCCACCTTGCATTGAATGGCCTCCAATACCTCTCTATCAACCTAACATTCCATCCTCCTTATGAAAGATTTGTCTTCAATGCTTGTTATGAGGGTGGACAACCATATACTAGGGTCCCATGGATAATTGTGGACCATAATGCTGAAGAAGACTGGAGAAACAAGGTCCCATGTAGAAAATAAATCCACCATGTTGAAGTAGTCCAACCACCATTGTAAACTGAGGTTCCATGTCCAAGTGCTCATGTAATCTCCTCGCAAAATATTTCAGAACCCAATAACCAACTCAAAATGATGCTCCAAATATTGACACTTGTCATGTGGATCCAAATAAGAAGATCCATCCACATAGTTGAAAAGGATCGTAGCAGAATCTGGAAGGAATAATACCACCGTAGAAGATGGAGGATGGACACTGGTAATAATCATTGGCTCCTGATTTTTCACATTGATGTTCTCTACAGAAGGCGGATTATAGTCATCAAATAAAAGATGAAAGTGGTTGTCATCCTAGAAATGACAACTATTCATATACAAATCATCATATTCTGCCGCAAAACCATACCAAGCATATATTTCTTGATTATTTTAATCACTGATGTCCGCCATAAGAAATCTCTCCTGCATGTTGTCCAATGAATCTTGAAGACTACGAAAACTATCCTTGAGGACACCTGCAAGTTCATTCAATGTGATACCATATATAAGGTCATGCAACATGTCATTCAATTGGGCTTTGAATTCTTCAGTCATCTGTAGAATTTTTTTGAGGGTTTGAGAGGAAATAGCCATTGGAAACACCACATAAAATATACCAAAAAAATTCTCTTAAAATAATTTATGGAGAGGTATTGATCTAGTAGCAATTTGAGCCCCCTATGAAAAATTATGAACATTGTAGTCCCGCCACCATCACAAAAAACCACAAAAAATAGTTGATTTTAAATTAGCGATATCTTCACTTCTAGAGATCTGATTTGGACAATTTGTTTTTTGAAATTGAGTGAAATTGTGAGAGGAACTTAGATATGCAATTTGTTTTCAAAAATTTAGCCACATATGCTACAAAAATAAAAAAAATCATGCGGTCGTTCGTGGAAAAAAAAAACCCTGAAAATTGCAGATTTTAAAATGCAAATAACTTGACTTCCTGAACTCCATTTCAGTCAATGTTTTTTTAAGTTGGGGTTTTTTCTGAGAGGAACTCATAACTACAACCAGATTTTGAAAATTTTACACCAAAAAATATATAAATTGTCTAGAATGTTGCAACCCTCATTTGTTTTCCTAAGAAACTAAATCTTAAAAAAATAAAAATATTTCTCCACACTTCCTACCAAGGAAAGTTCTATGATACCACTTGTTAAAAACACAAATACTAAATTAAAAATACACTAGAATAGATCCAAGAATAATATATGAAAACCACACTTTTATTATAGAAACCCTTGATGTAGGGAAACACCATACAATGGATCCTATTATGGAAGGGATCATCTCTTGTTCAGCTGCCTCTTCGAGGGGGATACCTCCGATTGAGCTACCACTCCAAATACAATATTTCTCTTCATTTCCCATTACATTGCTTGAACCCATTTATATATTTCTACCATCACCTAAGAACATTCTAGAGGAGGAATATTTTAGAATCACAAACTTCTAAGAAGTCCTCTTACATTTATTACATCTACTAACTACCCATTTATTATATCTAACTACCATAGTGGGCATTATTTAATAATATAGTGGACCTAGTCCACCTTACATTAAATGGACTCCACTACCTCTCTAGATACCTGACATTAGGTAGATAGAGAGGTAGTGGAGGCCATTCAATGTAATGTAGACTAGGTCAACTATATTAATAAATAAGGCCCACTATGGTAGTTAGATATACTAAATGAGTATTTAAATATATTAAATGTAAGAGGACTTCTTAGAAGGTTCATTCCTCCTCTAGAATGTTCTTAGGTGATGGTAGCGTTATATAAATGGGTTCAAACAATGTAATGGGACACGAAGAGAAGTATTTTATTTGGAGTGGAAGCTCAATAGGAGGAAGCCCCCTCGAAGAGGCAAGTGAACAGGAGAGGATCCCTTCCATAATAGGATCCATTGTATGGTGTTACCCTACCTCAAGGGTTTTGACTATTTCTTGTGTTCAGTATTTGGTGAATGATTTGGATTATTCTTGTTTATATTGTGGGTTTATTTTGGGATTTATCTTCATATATTTTCAGGTAATTTACAATTGACACTTAACATATACATGCCATACTTGCAGTTGGATGACTTATGTTGACTACAAAGGGTACAAGATCGAATAAATTCTTCAACCTGGCACTATAAATATGGACAAAATAAGTGACATTGAATATTCTCAGTAGGTTTGAATGTGTCTAAGTTCCCACCATAAGAGGGGGCATGGGCTTCATGCATGAGAACAAGGTGATCATCAATAGTAGAGACACATAACTTGTCAAACTTATAAATTCTTCAACTTGGCACTATAAATATGGACAAAATAAGTGACACTGAATATTCTCAGTAGGTTTGAATGTGTCTAAGTACCCACCATAAGAGGGGGCATGGGCTTCATGCATGAGAACAAGGTGATCATCAATAGTAGAGACACATAACTTGTCAAGCTTATACAAAAAACCATCTTGAATGTGGTAGTCTAGGAAAGGGGTCTCATTAACAATAGTAGTTTGTTGCAGGGAAGTCGACATGATACTAAAGAAAATGTCAAAGGTATGCAAAGGCTTCCAATATTCATAAGAAACACAACAAACACAAATTATTTGAAGTATCTTAGGAGGGGAGTGACTAAGAGGATCATACATGTGATTGGTGGCCCATTTCTTATATTTGATGACCAAGTGGAACTTCTATAGATAATCAACTCACTTCAAGTGATGTTGTTCCTTGAGCTTAGACTGAGAATTAATAAAAATAAAAAGATGATGATCAATATGAAGAATGGTTTCCTTACCCAAGATATAGTGGCTCAATTTTTGTAAGGCCTCAACCAAACTGTAGAATTCATTCTCATAGGTATTCTAGTGTTGTTTTTCTTGAGCCAATGTATTATAACGATAATAAATGGGATGCTCTCCATGTTTAAGAACTACACCAATCACATGTTGCGAGACATCAATCTTAATTTAAAAAGGTTGTTGAAGATTGGGAAAATGAAGGATAGGTGTTTAACAAAGGGCCTCTTTGAGGCATTGGAAATGCTCCTGAGCCACCAGAGTCCAAAGAAAAGTGGATTGATTGGCCAAATTATGAAGGGGATTCGCCAGATGAGAGAAGTGAGGAATGGATTTACTATAAACATTGATGCCACCAAGAAAAATTTTAAGGGTCGACGTAGATTGAGGAATAGTCCATTGTGCTAGAGATTGAACTTTAGAAGCATCAAGAAGGACACTTTTGTGATCATTGACAAACCCCAAATAAAAAACATAAGTCTAGCCAAAGGAGGACTTGTGTTCCTTGACCTGAAGGTAATTGGTATGAAACAATTGGAGTAAATTGCACACATGCTCTAAGTGTTTCTCCCAAGTCTTATTAAATACCAGGATGTCATCCAAATATATGACCACAATGTGGCCCAAGAAAGGATGGAATATACCAATAAGGATCCTCTGGAATGTGGCAGGGGCATTGGTGAGGCCAAAACAAATCATCATCCATTCATAGAGCCCAAATATGGTGTCAATTGTTTTTTTCCAAGTGTCGGTAGAAACCATGTGCACTTGGTGATATCCCATTGTGATATACATATTTGAAAAATACTTTTCTCCTTTGAGTTGATCAAGCAAGTATTCGATACAAGGGAGGGAATAGAAATTTTTGACAATAATCTTATTGAGAGGATGGCAATCGGTGACTAAATGTCATCCACCACTCTCCTTTTTGGGAACAATGAAGGTGGGAGAGGCACAAGGAGAGAAGATAAGTTGAATATGTCTAACAAACCTACTTAATTATTTAATTATCATGGTTGCTAAATTTAATTTAATTAATTATTAAAAAAAATTCATTGAGTCTTTTATTATAATATTATTAAATTGGTAAGTGAAATAGTTAATGGGGGGGATAAGGTTGTTAAAGAATTCATGGCGGGATAAGGAAGTCGGGGAATTGAATGAGGGACATGGATTAGAGGGAGGAGGATAAGGAATATGGGAGAGGACTTTGGGAGGGGTCTTGGTTTTTTTTTGTTTGGAGGATAAATTGGGAGAAGGAGAAGGAGAAGGAGGAAGAAATTATGAAAGGAGGAGGATATTGGGGAATAGATTGGTTTTTGGGAACTCTCATAGGGACTGTATTTTTGCTGGGAATTTTTCACTCACGGACCAGGAAACCACAATGATTCCTAGAGCTAGGGAGTCAGAGAGGTTGTTTCTAGTTGGTTGGGAGGTTAATATTCAGTTTGGGGTAGTTTGGGCAAGAGCAAGGACAATAAAAAAAGAGGATAAATAAACTAATCTACAGCTTTAGGTACATATTTTATTCATTTTACTAGTTGATCTGTTTATTATTAGGATGTTTTTGTTATACTTCCTGGTATAAATAAAATCATGAAAAGAAAACCTTGAACTAAATTGAATTTATTTCAGTAGAACATTAGTAGATATTTATTTATTTTGAGTATTTGGAAGGCCTTACAAATGGTATCAGAGCCTGGTTTTAAAACTGAAAAATAGGGCTTGAAAAACCACTTGTTGGCAAATATTGAACAAGCAACGAGTGCGTGTTGATGATTGTTGTCTTTGATGGCAACAACAGAAATGGCAGGATATAAAGCACAGGAGGAACAACATTGAAGAAAACATACGCATTGAAGAAAACGCGCGCAACAGAAGTTTACAGAGAAGAAGGAAGATGGTGACT
>ML803366.1:308753-323512 GCA_009831015.1 Picea engelmannii
CTTTACTCTTACTATCCATATGTTGTATGTTGCTTGATGACACATGAAGAAATATTAATAATTGTTAAGAAGGAATAAAATTGTTTAAGCTTATAAACAACTGATTCACCCCCCCCTCTCAGTTGTATTAGTATTTCCAACACCACTTAGTTGTGCAAACAAGTTCCTAATACAACATGTAACCTACAACCTAGAAACCATTACTTACAGGCCTTAAACCCTCAAGGATAACCCATAAATGACCCACTAAAGAAAACTACTCAAGAAATTGAAATCTCGATGAAGAGAGAGTATAGAAGGAAAATATATCATGTATCTTATGTAGATTGTTTCAGCCTCCTGTTCCTTATTGCAAAGATACCTCCTAACTTGTAAGATACTTCACTTACAAGAGAGAAAGAGAAGGAATAAATATCAGTTTCTAAAAAAAATAGTGAGTTGTATGTAAATTGGAGCATTGTGAACAAAAATAAAATTTAATTAACTAACTAAAACACACAAACACAAGTCCAACTAAAGTTGGAATAATTTCACCACACTAGTAGGAAATCAATTTTAACAGTAAGCCCAAAACCAAGATTTAAACAAGCCCAAAACCAATATTTAAACAAGCGAAGAAAGATCTAATTTAAAAAAGAAAATAAAAAAAATAAAAAAGGACCCAAAAAGAGCCTTCTTGACACTCCATATTTTTTTTACAAGAATGAAGAATCAAAGGAGGGATACAATGGCGAAATAAGAGAAAAAAATGATAGTGATGTCGAGGGAAGCATGCCTCCCAGAGATGAGATCGACATGAACAGATTGTTGGTCTTGTTCTTGTTGGCGCTCTGCTCGTATGCCACTTCATTTCTCTGAAGCATTTAATGTGTATTCTCTCACGTAGTTTCAAACTACTCTGTTTGTTTGCTTCCATGCTTTCTCAAATTTGTCTTCTTGTTTCTCAAGTGAATTTCTTACCTTTTCTACTTCAACATCTGAGGAAGCCGATCCTTCTTGAGAAGAAGCATCAATGAAGACCATGTTCTTCACCAAATCAAGGGATCTAGTAAACTACATTTTTATTTAGTTCTCTCGAGCCAAGAAAACACCACAAGAATCGAGAGTCAAGACAAGCATCGAGCCTTATGGGACAGCCCAAGGGTCAAATAGAGCCTAGTAACCCATTTGCAATAACAAATGCCAAAACCCAATGCACCAAGCCTATAAGCCATGTGGTAGGTTTTTAGTGCACTACGAGGAAGGGGGGATCCCATGAGCTAGTGTTGTGATACCAAGCGCCAAGTCACCAAGGTAGAGTATTATGCACAATGCAGTTAAAACCCCCACAACTGTTAGCTAAAACTTTCACCACCACCGTCAAACCCAGGATATGTTTTTGTCTACGAGTGCTCACCCAGTCATTGATCGGGTGGTCAATTCCTCCTCCTCCAATGTTTGTGTTGCTCACACTAGGTAGTTACGTTGAAACCAGGCTACGTCTCTCACACCTAGAAGTCGCGTTAAAACAAGAATGCGCTCATCCATCAGAAACAAATGAAGGTCAAGATGCAGAAAACAAAGGGAGAGGCATCCCAATGTGGGTGGTAAGTCTGACCATGGTGGCTAGGGCCATGTTCTTCTAGGGGCCACTCATGGAACTTGAGCGGCGCCCAGGAGTTTGAGTAGAAGAGAAACCTTAACAATCACAAGATAGAGTTAGGAGACCAAAAATTATGTTTAAGATTTGTTCTCATGTCTTGGAATGTGGAGAGGGAGGAATGTGGCCCTCATGCAGACCGCGTTTTGACCCTTATCTTATTCTTACAAGCATTTTGATTTATTGTTACAATTTTTTTTATTTCTTTTATTAAATTGTTTTCCCCTAAAAAAAATCGAAGTTATTTTATTAATATAAATTTATTTATTTATTTGTCATTTTTTAAATTTTCAATAATTTAAAAAATATATAATGTATATATATATTACTAAATATATACATGTAAAACTCTATATAATAATAATAAAATAATAATAATGGAATGGGTATTTAAAAAATAAAAAATAAAAATATATAAAAATAAAAAATACATAGGGAGTCTTATTATTCAATTAGGTTTAATATTTCCCCCTTTCAACCACAACTTGTCTCGATCACCTCATCCAAACGTCAATGTAATAGATGGAGGGCTTGAACCTTTGAACTTGTAGTTAACAACCACCTGCTCTAACCAACTCATCTATTCCAAGGGTATAATGTATTATAAGAGATTTTATGATCGATTATAAGAGACTGATTACACAAAGATATGATCTCTACAAGGGTATAACTTATTATAGGGAAGGATTAGACACTTGATTAAAGAATTCAATTAGAGTAATTGGTGAGTACACCATAGTGTTGGTATAAGTAGAAATCTAAGAGAGACAATAATATACCTACAAAGACACCGATCTTAGATGATTTAACCATGACCTAAGCCACTTTCCTAAAGAGAGTAATGTATGTTTACTGAAAAGTAAAAAAAAAAACTAATGCCTAACCCTATGTTTACAAGTATAAGTTTGATAAAATGTGGAATGTCTTAAACTCTTCATGTTGGATTACTGAGAGGGGGGGTGAATAAGTAATTGAGCAATTCAATCCTTTTTAACCACAACATGAAAGTTTTATATCAATGTAGCATTATCATCCAATAGTTGTAGAGTAAATAAATAATGAACAAATGAGCAATCATACACATACAAAGTACACCCGTGTTTTTATGTGGAAACCCAAAGTGAGAGAAAACCATGAAATGATTTTTCTTATATTTCTTTAAGAATTACATTCATTAGAAGCACCAACTTCCTTTATTTTGCAGCTGTGACTAGAAGGAGGCTCCAACCCCCTAATTTCTCAGGCTCCAACATGAGGGAAGATCCAACTCCCCAATTCTCTGGCTATAACTGGAAGGAGGCTAATACCTTCTATGTTCTCTGACTACAACTGGAAGGTGGCTACAACCACCTATCATTTCCCCATCCAAACACCCTAACGTAGAAGTAGAATGATGGAACCATTGTCACACTATCACTGTGAGATATTCTATTGTAAACTTAGATCAATCAACCTACACCAAACAACCTGTACCAATAACCTGTACCATGCATCAACCATGCATCAACCTATACCCCAACTTGTAATCAACCTGTACCATAAAAAAGTGCATCAATCATGCACGAACCTGTACCAAACAACCTGTAATCAACCTATACCATAAACAAGTGCATCGACCATGCACCAACCTGTGCCTCAACCTGTAATCAAACTGTACCATAAACAATTGAATCAACCATGCACTAACCTGTACTAAATAAATTGTAATCAACCTGTACAACAAGTGCATCAACCATGCACCAAACCTGTACAAATAATATGTCACAACAACATGTCCAAACAACCTATCACAACAACCTGTCTCATCAATCTTATCAACCAAATCAGATCTACTCACCAAGATCAATCACCAAGACAACTCTCAAAGATGTGCATCAACCAAGCATAACACAACAACTCATAATCATCACCAAGATCAATATGTTCTTATAATAATATACGAATACAAGTATGTTACATTATCCATAAACCATGTGTCAAAAATACTACTAACAAGTTCCTCCAACCATGTACAAAGTATGTACCAATCATGTATCAACTATGACTCATCAAGATGTACCAACATCCACAACTATACACATCATGTATGTTCCAACTCATCAACTACTTGTCTCAACCATGTACCCAACATGTACCTCAACCAAAAGACTCATCAACTTCATCATCCAAATATGATTTGTAACTCTATAATAGACCTGGTCTATAAGATCACATACCTACAAACCTTCCTTAACTCTAACAATAAGAGGCTAGCATTTTCATCAAACTTTACTTTAGTCTCACATGACTAATTTTGGATTAGTCAACAACCTTAGCTTGAAATAAAGATAACTATGTACTTGTAATGATTAAATATCTAAAAATGGTACACAATGTTCTTCAGTGGATTTTATGCAATTTCTCCAGACTTCACTACTTGGAACCTCTCAAAAAAGGAGTTATAGCAAAACTGACATACCTTGTTGAATTTTGGCTTATTCTAGAGAGAGAACTTGTAGAGCATGCCCCACAGAGAATATTTGTAGTATGGATATCAAAATTGTACACAAAATACTATAGAATGTACTATAACCAATACATTTGTTATTACTAAATTTGGATCTTTTATGAATAAATTATGACGTGTTTACCCGAAAAACCTATTTTAGACTAGTTTCGAGACTAGCCACAAACCCTATTTTCCACGATGTGTAACTCCAAAAGTACAATGACCCCCAAGATGAAATTTGTATCAAAGATACTTGGATATATTTCCTAAATGGCCTCCCAATTTCACGATCTGAATAATTCTATAAATAAATTTATTGCGAAAATGGTGAGATGACCTATAAATAACATACCTTAGAAAGCATCATCAAAAGAATTTATCCTCCATTGAATTTAGGTCTTCTTTACTTCACCTTCCATCTGAAATTCATCTTAGACATTCGTCATTTACCTCATCACCTGTATATATTTAATACTCTTAAGTGTGATTAAAATGAGAGAGCCTTTCCTCTTATTTATACTTTCATGTAGCTTCCTCAAGGGATTACCTTTTAACCTTCTAAACCCACTTTCCTTATTTTAGGGTTAACCCATTTCTAATTTCTCCATTAACTTTATTACTTAAACAATTTATTTTGTATTCACTTTGAATTATAGTACACTCATCACTTCACTTTATTATTTACCTTCTAAAATATCTTAAACCGCTTTGACTACTTTGACATTTTGGGGGTTCTAGATGACTCATGAGGGTTCTCCAACTTCACATGGCCATATCTCTCTAACCGTGAGGAGTTATGAGACATTCCACATACCAATGGAAATTGAATGACATGTAATATCCATATAGAATAGTATTTCTTACAAATATATCAAAACGCATACCATTATTTATCAAACAAAATAGGGTCCATTACCAAAACCTGGGTTCTCCAACTTCTCACGGCCATACCTCTCTAACCGTGAAGAGATATACGACATTCCACATACCACCGGAAATGGAATCTCATGTAATATCCATATAGAATAGGATTACCTTCAAATATATTAAAATTTGTACCATTATACATGAAACGACCTTGGGTCCATTACCCAAACCTTTTTGCTACCAAAATTTTCTACCAGACATTCTCCAAGGGTTGACATCAATCTACAATATCACTCTCTAATGGTTGAAATCAATGAAAACCAAAAATACATACAAATTGTCCATCAACCTAATCTAAATCTCGCACACTTCCCTGGTAATCATTTGGTTTGATGCATATTCAGTTATCCAAGATGGTTAGGACTACGGGAAATCTAGGCTGAGTGGAATCATCGCAAGGACCACCAATGTCGATGCTACCACCACCATCGCCTGAATTAGATCTCATTTTGCACTTATTAGAGGCTATTAATGAGACATTAAAGGGACTTCATTCAATATATGTTGAAGTGGAACCCCCACCATCTGGAGTGGTTAACCCTGAAGCATCGAAGGACTCATAGGGAGGGCATCCACCAGGGGACATCACCAGAGAACTGCAGAAGATAAAACTCCCATAGTTTGTTGGGGGTCATGCAAGTGAACCTACAAAGGACTAGTTGGAAGGAATGATGTGATGTTTCTCCTTAAGAGACTATGCTTCCACATCAAAGGAAAATATAGTGATCTTCTAGGTGAGGGATAGTTTCTTGAACTCATGGGGTAACCTGGAGAGGCAGTTGCACCTTACCCCATACACCGTCTCATGGGAGAGTTTTGAGGAAACGTTCTCGAGGAAATATTTCTTGCATACTATGAGGATCATTAGGTAGGAGAATTTCATTCTCTATTTTAGGGAAGCAGGACCGTGGATGAGTATGATATCAAGTTCATGGAGTTAGTAAAATATGTCTTGTACATGGATATCAATCAATGACAGTTGGAACATTTTGTGTAGAGGTTAAACCCTAGGATACGGGACATGGTACATACATGTAAACCATCCTTAGTAGCCTAAAAAGTTTAAAATGCTTGTTACATGGAGGAGCATATGATCTTAAACAAAGGTATGAGGTCAACCTTACCACAACATCCTATATTCCTGGGGAACGCCCCAAGAAATTTCTCTAGGGGAGGAAGCTCTAGGCCACATCCTTATGGAAATAGAGTCACTCCTAGAGAATTTACTACATGCATTTCAATGGAAACAAGTGAAACATTCCACTAATCTTCAATGACACAAGAAGGTCCTCAACCTTCTTAGGGCACAATAAGTAGGGGAAGTGGTTCCAGGGGAAGGAACTCATTTCAGAGATCATCACAAGAAAATGTGTTGGTTACATCTCCTGTTACTTGTTGGGGGTGTGGACGACCTCATTACCAACGTGATTGTCCAGAGTTATAAGTAGGATTTATGAACAGAGAAGGAAAGGCTCTGATGCGAAGAGAGAGTAGTAGCCACTATATTTATGCAGTGGTTAACAATCTCTATGAATAACATCAATCCACGATGGTGTGGTCATCATGTATGCTAATTCATGTCAATGCTAAAATTTTATTTGATTATACTGCTACAAATAGTTTCATTTCACCTTGTGCATTAGAAAAGTGTGGATTGGCAGCCTACGAGCACGATGACTTTAAACAAGTCAAGACGGCTTTGGGGGAAAAACAAGTGGTAGGACATAGCATCAATAATTATGTAGTAGACCTGGGGGTGTGTACTACTAGTTTGAAGGTGTACGCGACTGCTCTAGGGACGTATTACCTAATTATTGGAATGGACTGGTTAGAATCCCATCGAGCTATAATATATTGTTTCGTGAAAATGGTTCTTTGTGTTGAGAATGAAGGAAGGTCATTAGAGATTCATGGTGTACAGAGGAAGGTGTCTCTATGCTTTATCTCAACCATGAAGGTTAAATGTTGCATGATGCAAGGTTGTCGATTGTATGTAGTGTAAGTAGTCAATGAAAGTAAAAGACCCTCCATGGATCAGTATCCAATATTGTCAGACTTTAAGGACATTTTTCTGAAAGAGTTTCCAGGGTTACCTCCTAAGAGGGAGCTTGATTCTACCATTGAGCTAAAACTTGGTGCGAAGCCAATTTCCAAGACTGTTAAGAACCAAATATCAATATAGCATAGAAAAACTTCAGAATAAGTACTCAACTCCTTGAAAAAGAGAGAATTTAAGATAATACGCCTCTTCGAGGGGGCAACCTCCTTTTACCCCACATAAATGTTCAAGTACAAGATGATTCCAAATGAAAATGTCTCATTGGTATATATAGGAGACTAGGAGGTATAACTATAACTAATGGAATAAAGCCAACATAAATAAAATAACATTACTAATGTAATATGCCCCAATTAAGGGGTAATGAGCCAATATTAGGGCTTAACATGCCCCTCCCCTTGAGACAAGTGTGGTTTGCAATGCTTGAGTAACTCTAGATGCTTCTGTATAAAAGACTCATCTTCCCAAGTGGAATCTTCAGTCGGTAGTTTCCTCAATTTAATGAGATACTGTGAAATGGATCTATTCCTCAGCTGGTGAATTCTTATGTCAGTGATGGCTTCAGGATCCAATACGATTTTTACTTCCTCGTAAATTTATGGAAATATAGTTTGAACTGGGATCTTGTAACCTATAACCTTCTTTAAGCATGAAACATGGAAAACTGGGTGTACTCATGAAGATGCAGACAACTCCAATTTGTATGCCATAGCACCAATCTTTCGCAACAACTTATAAGGTCCATAGTATTTTGGTGATAATTTATTATCCTTCTTGGCTTGCTTGAGGGACATTTGTTTGTATGGTTGTATTCTTAAAAACACCCAATCCCCTACTTCAAAACTTCTTTCACTACGATGTTGATCTGCTTGTTGTTTCATGTGATTCTGTGCCATGGTCAGGTTGTCTTTAAAGATTTGGAGAACTTGTTGATGATTCTCAATGTGATCTTCCACTGCTTGAACCTTAGATTTTTCTTTTAGAGAAGAAGTGATGGAAGGAGTGTAGCATCCATAGAGTGCCATAAATGGTGTCATTTTTTTTGTAGTATGAAAGGAAGTCTTATACCACCATTCTGCCAATGGTAACCATTTGAACCATTGTGTTTGTTTATCAGAGACAAATAAATGAAGGTATCCTTCAAGAAATTTTTTCACTATCTCAGTTTGTCCATCATATTAAGGATGATAGGATGAGCTATGAGCCAATTGAGTACCCAAACAAAAAAATAATTCTGTCCAAAAATGTCTAGTGAAGATGGGATCTCTGTCACTTACAATAATCTTTGGACTGCCATGTATCTTTTGAACTGTCTCCATGAATGCGGTGGAAATTGTACTAGCTTTGAAGGGATAAGAATGTGCACAAAAGTGTGCATACTTGGTTAGTCTATCAACAATCACCATGATGGCAATCTTTCCTTCAGACTTCGGTAACCCTGTGATGAAATCCATGGAAACCTCCTCCCAATGCTAACTTGGGATGGCTAATGGTTGTAAAAGACCTAGGGTATTATTTGTTTCCACCTTGTTTTGTTGGAAAACCAAATATTCTACCACAAATCTCTGAACATTAGTTTTAAGGCCATCCCAAAAAAAATCCTTCTTGACTTTATGGTAGCTTTTCAAAAATCCCGAGAGCCCTCCTACTGGAGAGGTGTGCATTTCCAATAGTAACTTTTGTTTGAGTTGGGAGTTCTTGCATAAATATAAGAGATCTTTGTACCATAGTGAATCATTTTTCCATGTAAATGCATCTAATGCACTGGAATCTTGCTGCAACCTTTGAATGAGAGTCCACACTTTTTCGTCATTCTTCCATTCATCCCTTGCTTCTATTATCCAATCGGGTTGGATGATCGAGATAGCACAGAGAAGGGCCTCAACATATTCATCCTTTCTTGAGAGTGCATTTGCCACAACATTTTTCTTCCCCTTTTTATAGACAATTTCAAAATCATAACCCAATATCTTGGTTAACCATTTTTGTTGTTCTTTTGAATATAGTATTTTTTCAAAGAAGTATTTAAGACTATCATGATCTATTTTGACCTTGAAGTGCCTACCTATTAGGCAAGGATGCCATTTCTTCAATGCATGTAGTATTTTCATCATTTCCTTCTCATAAATGGGTTTCTGTAAGTCCTTTCCCTTGAGTGGTCGACTTTCAAAAGCCAGGGGCCTTCCTTCTTGCATTAGGACAACACCAATTCCATTTCCCGAGGCATCACATTCCATAATAAAGGTTTTTTTGAAGTCTAGAGTGGTAAAGATAGGATCATTGCACATCACCTCTTTAATTTGTTCAAAATCTTTAGTTGCCTCTGGGGTCCATGAAAATGCATCCTTTTTAGTTAGTGTCGTTAAAGGTTTTGCTATTATTCCATAGTGTCAAACAAACTTTAGTAGTAATCTGCTAAACCCAAAAATCCTCTAAGATTCTTCAATGTTTTGGGAATCGACCAGTCCATCATGGACTTAATCTTGTTAGGGTATACCTTGACACCTTCATGAGATACAATATGACCCAAATACTCTACCTCCTTCACTCCAAAGAAACATTTGGATGGTTTGGCATATAGTTGTTACTCCTTTAGTAGTTGTAGAACCTTGTCAACATGTCACACATGATCCTCCCAAGACTTGCTATAGATTATTATATCATCAAAAAATACTAACATAAATTTTTGAAGGAAGGGCTTGAAAATGGAATTCATCAACCTTTGGAATGTGGAAGGTGCATTTGTAAGGACAAAAGGCATGACCAAAAATTCATAATGGCCTTCATGAGTTTCGAATGCTATTTTTGGGATATCTTCTTCCTTCATTCTAATCTGATGTTACCTTGAACGAAGATCCAATTTTGTGAAATAGATTGTTCCATGTAGATCATCTAACAATTCATCAATGACGGTAATGGGAAACTTATCTTTAATAGTGATATTATTGAGCTCTCTATAATCTAGACACATACACCATGAGCTATTTTTCTTGAATACCATTACCACTGGTGCAGAGTAAGAACTTTGGATAGTTCTAATAATGCCAACCTCTAACATTTATTCAACCATGCGCTCAATTTCACTCTTGTGGGCATAAGGGTATCTGTATGGACTGATGTTAGGAGGAACACTCCGAGGAATTAGGTGAATTTCATGATCATGATTTCAAGTGGGTGGAAGACCTTTGGGAATATCTTTAAATACCTTGGAATGCTTATGAGTGATCCCTTGGAGATCTTGAGGAATAAATGGCTTAGATGTTTGAATATCTAGTGAGCATAGTTGTCCAATAACGCCTTGATGCCCATTTTTCAATAATTTTTTCATGCCATTAGATCTTATCACCTTACCGGGTTTCCCTGTGATACCTCTTAACTCAATTTCTTTTCCTTCCAATGAAAATTTCATGAAAAGTTCATGAAAATTAAAAGCCATTGTTCCTAATGATTGTAACCATTGGATTCCTAGTACAACATCAACACCACCCATGGGTATAGCAATCATTGAACTATTCATTACATATTCCCCCATAGTAATATTGATCTTATTGCATTTTCCTGAGGAATTGATAGTTCCTCCATCTGTAATCATTACTTGAAACTCAGGTGCTACATATACAAATCAATTGAGAGCTTTGGCTAATTTATAGTGAATGAAATTATGAGTACTGCCAGAATCAATTAGGACGATTACCTTTTTCTTTTTTATGTATCCTTTGATCTTGAGGGTTTGACGAGTGTTAATTCCAGCCAATGAATTACACGATATCATGGGAGTCAACCCTTTAGACGAAATTGCTTCTATGTTTTCATCTTCAGATGGTTCTTGTTCTTGTTCTTCTTCCTCTTCACAATCTATGTAGAATAATTTCTTCTCACCACACTTATGTCCCTTACTGTACTTGTTGTCACAATTAAAGCATAAACCTTTTTCTTTTCTTTCCTCCAATTGTTGAGGTGACAACCTTGTAGGTTGAGGTGTTTTAAAAGAATGAGAATTATTCTCTCTATAGATGTTAGGATTGGTCCTTCTAGTAGCCATAGCCATATTTTTACTTTCAACATTTCTCTCCACCTTAAATGCATTCTCTAATGATTTGGGTTCCCAAAGGTGAACCTCATGTTGAATGTTATCCTTTAAAGTTCCTATGAATACATCAATAAAGTGCTCATCTAGAATATATGTTACCTTTAAATTCAATCTTTGGAAGTTCTAAATGTGCTCAGTAACTAAACCGTTTTTCTTGAGATTTATCAATTGTCTAAAGAAGCTATTGCTCCTTGTATCCTCATAGTGTGCTATAATTTCTTCCGTGAAATATGTCCAAGTGACAAGTGATTTGCGAGAACAAAGCCATCGATACCATACAAATTGATTGGGTTCTAAATATAAAGAAGCAATTCGTACATTATGTAGATCAAAGAATTGCTTCATCTGAATTTTCCATGTGATTGGGTCCTTTCCATCAAATTTCCTCATATTGATCTTAGGAATGTGGTTGGTCTTCAACCCAAAGTTGGAGTTTCTCCATTCTTGATTCACCTTCCTTGTGTCCTCATCATGAATTTCATGGTATACATTTTCACTTTTAGGTGTCCTCTCTATTAGAAAAATTTCCAATCCTTCCATGGTCTCCCCTTTTAAAGCGTCCATCTTAGTATTTATTGCCTCAAACATAGCTTCTGTTGAATCCATTATCTCTTGTAGTTCATCTTTTGTTACTGTCTTCTTTTGTAAATCATGTATGTCCCTACACATTTCTTTACCTTCATCAAGAGTCCAAGTAGGATGGTCTAAAGGCTTATTTGGTGTAGAAGTTCCCTTTTTTGGTGGCATGTTGGCCAAGTATCATTTTAAACCTTGATTTTGAGGTGGTTCTGCTAGACAATCTTCCTTTTATTATATCTCCAAATTTTCAGCCCTTCTGAGTATGAAATTTTATTTTTTATAGGAATTTGATATTTCTTCTCTTCAATGCCACAAGTCTGATAAAAATTGGATGTGCCAAGTGGAATTTATGGTAACTTCCCAAAAACTTGCTGATTTTTTGCCTTTCTAGGAGATATCACTTGTATAGCATGCCCTGCAAAAAATAATTGATATAAAATTCTGAAACTAGTACCAGAACTACTACGGTCTGTCCACTATCCAATGCAACTAGTCTCACTCAATTTGGATAATCTAGGAAGCATTTATGATTGTTTTACCCAAAATACCTACTTGAGACTAGTCAATAGGACTAGTCAGATACCCTATCTTCCACAGGATTTATCTAAAAATTTACGATGACCCAGAAGCTGAAATTTCTACCACTAATACCTTACTAATTTATGAGAATATCCTCTAGAGTTCAGGGTCTGAAAAATTACAGAAAAAAATTTATAGCAAAAATTCCTCAATGACTCAATTCAGGATGATTCTAGAACCCTATATTACAAAGGTTGTATCTCTGAAAGTATAAGGCCTCGGGCATTGAAATTTTAACCGAATGTCCCTTGATCAGTTTTCTAAATATATTGCAATCTATTCCTTTTGAATCATTGTAGAAAAAAAGTTATAGAGAAAATTCCATGGTGTCTCAGATGTAGCAGCGAAACCCCAAGACCTTGAGCTCTAATACCATATGTTAAGAACCAAATATCAATATAGCATAGAAAAACCTTAGAATAAGTACTCAAAGCCTTGAAAAAAATATAATTTCAGATAATAAGCCTCTTCGAAGGAGCAACCTCCTTTTACCCCACATAAATGTTCAAGTACAAGATGATTCCAAATGAAAACGTCTCCTTGGTGTATATAAGAGACTAGGAGGTATAATTACAACTAATGGAATAAAGCTGACATAAATAAAATAACATTACTAATGTAATATGCCCTAATTAAGGGGTAATGAGCCAATATTAGGGCTTAATAGAGACTCCATATAGGATGACAGTGCCATAACTTTGTGAGTTACATATGCAGTTGAAGGAACTGCTTGACTTAGGGATAATAAGGCCTAGTGTCTCACCTTAGGGCACACCAATAAGTTTTTTCAAGAAGAAGGATGGTTCCTTACGAATTTCTATAGATTACAGGGACTTAAACCGTGCTACAGTGAAAAACAGGCACCCAATGCCATGGATAGATGACCTCTTTGATCAGATGAAAGGAGCAACAATTTTCTCAAAAATTGATCTGCGATCAGGGTATCACAAATTAAGGATTAAGGATGGTGATATTCCTAAAACCCCCTTTTGAACTCGATTTGGGAATTACAAGTTCGATGTAGTAACTTTTGGTTTGACCAATGCACTAGTAGTATTCATGAGCCTCATGAATGGTGTATTCTGAAGGTAGTTAGACCTCTTTATACAGGTCTTTCTGGATGATATCCTCATCTATTCCAAGAATGAATTAGAACATTAGGAACACTTTCAAGTGGTGTTTTCATGCCTTAGAAAGAAAAAATTGTATGGCAAGTTGTCGAAGTGTTCTTTCTTCAAGGAAGAAATTCACTATTTTTGTCATATCATTTATGGTGAAGGAATCTTTGTGGACCTAGAAAAGGTAAAGGCCATTAGGGAATGGCTAGTGCCAAAAAATGCTGATGAGGTAAGAAGATTCATGGAGCTAGCGGGTTATTATTGGAGATTTGATGAAGGGTTCTTTAAGATAGCTAAACCCACCACCACCTTGCAGTGCGAAGGGGTCAGGTATGAATGGACAGAATAATGTGATATTGCATTCATCGAGCTTAGCAAGTTACTAACTAGCACACCAATTCTATGAGTGTTGGATATGGAAAAAGACTTCACAATATGCACGGATGCTTCAAAGGAAGGATTGGGGGTCATATTAATGCAAGATGGGGGAGTGATAGAATATGCATCAATAAAGTTGAAGAAACATGACGAGCCTTAGGCTACCCATGATTTAGAGTTGGCATTTGTAGTGCTAGCTTTGAAGCTTTGGAGGCATTATCTAGTGGGTCAAAGATTTGAGCTACGAAAAGACCATGAAAGCTTAAAGATCTCTTCACTCAAAGGGATATCAATGGAAGGAAGAGGTGATAGAGTTAGTTTATGAGTGAGTACTATTTTGTAATTTCCTACATCAAGGTAAAGGAGAATATGGTCATGGATGCCCTAAGCAGGAGACCACATGTCTTCTCCTTAGTACCCTTAAAGGTTAATATGAGGGAGCATGTGTTGGGGAAACTTCTTGGATATATATGGTATTTAAAGGTTACTTCAACCCTATAGAGTAGGAGTAAACTAGATCCAAAGTATGAAGGATATATCCTCGAAGCAGATCGATTATTAATATATCAGGAGAGGATGTACATCCTCGAAGGTGATGATATTTGAAGCATCATACTCAAGGAATCCCATAAAGCACTTTATTGTGCACATATGGGTGTGAAGAAAATGTATGTAAACATGAAGAATATTTTATTTTGGGTAGGTTTGAAGCTTTATGTAGTCCATTTCATTGCCAAGTTCCTAGAGTGTCAACAAGTGTGTAACATCCCGCTCTGGCGCACTGAGAACACTTATTATTTGAGGACACTTGCTCGCAAGTGATCTGGACCCTTTTTGATGTTAGACCTTTTATATTTGATTATGATGTGATTGACAGATGACATGATGTGTTATTATTTGAT
>ML803367.1:17133-34059 GCA_009831015.1 Picea engelmannii
TTTCTCTGATACCAAGTTGTAGCGCCCCCTTTTCAGGCTACCATGGCTTAATCGCTCTTAGAAAGAAACTTTAACACCACTTGGTACATAACTCGTACATGTATTATATAATTCACACGCGTTTAAACAAATAAACACATTCTAACAGAGTATTCATATGAGTTACTGCCATAATTAACAATCAATAGAATTCCATATTAATTTGTATACACAGCGGAAATCATGATAACATAAATAGTAGAGTCATGCAAAACGTGATAAAAACATAATCAGATACTTATCTTTTAACAGTGGTAGAATCCACCAACCAAGTGCATGTCTTCCACGAACCACCCAGCCTTAGACCACACTGCTCATCAGCTCAGCAGTGGGTCACCCCTGAGCTGGGCCTAAGCTCCACCCCAGGACAAGGAATCCTAGGCTAGGATGAGGTTACAGGGAAAACAACACACAACCACAAGGAAGGGATTCTCTCCAAGGAACCTCCCATACTCACTGCCCACAGACCCTCATTCCCCACATGCCTATTCCACCCCAGGAGTATACACCTTCTCTGTCACCTGGATAGTCCTTCGGCTGCTAATCTCCCTTGCCTTGGGTTATAGGAATAGGTCGGACCGGAAGTCTACAGGCTCTATGGCAGCTACAAGGTTCCTTCCAGGAGTTCTCTCCTTCCTCTGCGCAGTCTCTCACCTAGAGGGAGTCGCTCACAGGTCCAACAACTTGTTCTTCCAACTTCAACCACCTCTCTCACCTAGAGAGATTGTTGTACAAACTGGCCAACAAGCCACACAGGATCAAACACTACACGTCCACCACAATCCACGGGAATCTAGACACGAACACCCCGGGCAGCTCCAGACAGGTGCAACAGTATAACCAGGCTTAATAGGGACGAGACACTTCTGTTTTCTCTATTTGGCAACACGGAATAGACTCACATTCTGGATTCTCAAGGATGCGTGACGAGTCGTCCACGTAGGGGTCAATTCAGACTTCCCGGTTTAGAACAGAGAAGGGATGTACCAATTTTCTAGAACCAAACACAAACTCTTTCCCAAATCCACGCAGGCTTCTCATTCATGGAATATACACATCGGTTTTCTCAGAGCAAGACATAGACTTTTCAAATCATAGGGATGCACGAAGGTTCTCTACAGGAGTCGGGTTGGTACTACTATCCAGGGCTCCATACGTGTTTAGACAATCGGGTAGAATGGGTGAGGAAACCTTTCTCACGGCTCACCCTGGCTGTTTTATTCGCATGCGTCAGGGTTGACACTTGTCACCCATGAAACTGCATGTGTTCCACTAGCACGCATCTCCCTTGCATGTTCTCCCCTTGCCAGAAACTTAGGATAAAACATAAAATGCACATGTCTTTTGGGATAGTATTAAAATATTATTCGAAGGCTTAAGCCCCCTCGGCTTAGCCCCTAGGCTCAACACTTAGCCCCTTTTCCCACCTTCCAGCCCCTAATTCCTTGCCCACTCTATGGATGCTTATTCCCCCTTCACTCATTCATCATGGTCGGTCTGCACATGGTGATGTTTATATTTTATTAATTGTTCTGTGTGATTACATATACAACAATAGGCTCCTAGCCTTCACCACTCAGGCTCCCTGGCTTAACAAACACATAAGCCTCCAACTTATAAAAACTTGGCTCACTAGCCTATAAAACATAATTACAATTCATTTTAGAACATGGTTTACAACGGGGCTCGGCCTTGGGGACACTACAATCCCCCTCCCCTTATCTTTGCACTGTCCTCAGTGCAACTTTACACAGCATCTGCAAGCTTTTCAAAATTTTTCAAAAAGATGCGGGTACTCTGCCTGCATAACATCTGCATGCTCCTATGTCACATCCTCAGGACCGTACTAGGTCCACTGGAATTTTACAATCTCTATAGCTCGATTCTGGATATATTTGCTTTTCCTGTCCAATATGCGCATAGGATGCACTTGCAGAACACCTTCTGGTTCCACCTGAATCACATTCCAATCGATAACATGATTAGCATCAGGTACATATTTCTTAAGTAGTGAAACTTGAAACACATTATGTATAGTCATAGATGCAGGTAATGCAAGCATGTATGCAACCGTCCCAATCCTTTCCAGGATCTCAAATGGCCCACAAAATCTTGCTGCCAACTTGGTGCAACTTCCCAGCCTCAGCGAACTCCTGTTAGTTTTCATATTCAAGAAAACATGGTCACCCACTTTGAATTCTCTATGGGTTCTATTACTATCAGTGTAAATTTTCTGTCTATCCTAGGCAGCTTTTAGGTTATGTTTAATTCTTATCATTTGGTCTTCCATCTCTTTGAGTAGCTCAAGCCCAACTACTACTCTGTCAGCTAGATTATCCCAACTCATTGGAGTGTTGCACTTTCTTCCATAAAGCGCTTCAAATGGGCTCATCTTCAATGATGCATGATACCCATTATTGTAGGCAAATTCTACCAAATGCAGGTAGTCTTACCACCTTGATGGTTTATCTATCACATACATTCTCAGCATGTCTTCTATTACTCTGTTCACTCTTTCTGTCTCTCCATCAGACTCGAGATGATACGCTGTGCTAAAGTTCAGATTCGTTCTGAATCCCTTAAACAGTCCTTTCCAGAAATTTGAAGTGAATTTCGAGTCTCTATCAGACACAATTGTCTTAGGAATTCCGTGCAAATGTGCAACTTATTTTAAGAATATATCAACAACATTTGTTTCCCTGTGGGTGGTTTTCAACGGAATAAAATGGGCAGATTTAGTAAGCTTGTCCACCACCACCAGGATTGAATCATGCTGCTTTCTTGTTCTAGGTAGTCCGGTGATAAAATCCATTGTTACCACGCCCCATTTCCTTTCAGAAATAGGTAAAGGCTGCAGAAACCTTGCTGGGTGCCTATGCTCAGCCTTAACCTTCTGGCACTCCATACATCTAGCGATGTATTCAACGACTTCTTTCTTCAAACCCGGCCAAAAGTAATGGCTTTTGACTGCTGCCACAGTCTTCTGATATCCAGGATGTCCAACATAAGTCACGTTATGCATCTCCTTTAGAATTGTCAGCTTCAATTCTCGTACATTGGGTACATACACTTTGTTTTTATACAGAAGTAAGCCATCAGTTCCCAAGGTGTAACTTTCCTTGGTTTGTGGTCTCTCACATTGCTGTAGCTTTGCTACTAGACCTCTGTACTGCAAATCAGCATTAGCAACTTCCAAAATTCTGTCTTTAATCTCAGTTCTGTACATGCTAATGGTTGTAGCATGTAATTTGTGCACTTTTCTGCTGAGTGCATCATCCACCTTATTTTCTTTCCCTTTGATATGCTTGATATCGAAATCATATTCACACAGAAACTCTAGCCATCTGATTTTCCTGGCATTTAAGGTCGGCTGATCAAATAAATATTTCAGACCATTATGGTCTGTTCTCAACTCGAATCTCTTTCCCATGAGGTAATGTCTCCATTTCCTCAAGGCGTGGATGATTGATGCCAGCTCTAAATCGTGAGTGGCATAATTCTTCTCATGCTCCTTCAACTTTCTAGATTCATAAAAAACTACAAATCTCTCTTGGCTGAGAACTCCTCCCAGCCCCTCCTTACACGCATCTGTGCACACTACGTAATCCTTATCTAGATCTGCAATCTTCAGGATTGGAGCACTAGTTAGCAGTTGCTTCAATCGTTGGAAGCTGCTCTCACATTCTTCAGTCCACTGGAACTTCTTCTCCTTCCTTTGCAAGGAAGTGATAGAATGATCTATCTTTGAGAATCCGGCTATGAACCTCCTATAGTAGCCCGCCAGACACATAAAATATCTAACTTCTACCACATTCCTTGGCATTGGCCATTCTTGAATGGCCTGTACCTTCTCAGGATCCACAGCGATCCCTTCTTCAGATATAATGTATCCCAAGTAATGGATCTGCCTTTGGTAAAAAAAACACTTTCTTAGTTTTGCGTACAGCTAGTGTTCTCTCAACACCTGCAACACCATTCTCAGGTGTTTCTCATGTTCTTCCTCTGTCCTGGAATACACCAAGACGTCATCCAGGAAGACTATGACAAACTTGTCCAAATAATTTATGAACACTCCATTCATTAAGCACATGAAAACAACAGGCGCGTTGGACAGCCCAAATGACACCACCGTGAACTCATAATGACCGTACCTTGTTCTAAAGACGGTCTTGTTGATGTCCTCATCCTTTATTCTCACTTGGTGATATCCTGATTGGAGATCTATTTTTGAGAATATTTTCGCATCCTTCAACTGATCAAAAAGATCATCAATCCTTGGTAGAGGATACTTGTTCTTGACAGTGACCTTATTCAACTGTCAAAAATCAATGCACAGCCTCAACGTCCCATCTTTATTCTTCACAAATAGGATCGGGGCTCCCCACGGTGACACACTGGAATGAATGTAACCTTTCTTTAGTATCTCTTTGAGCTACAATTGCAACTCTTTCAGCTCTGGTGTACTCATTCTGTAAGGAGCCTTCGAAACTGGAGTTGCTCCAGGCATCAAATTTATAGAAAAATCGATGTCTCTCTTCGGAGGTAGTCCAGGTACCTCCTAAAATATGTCCTTGAATTCTTTGAGTAATTTGTGTTCTTCCATATTCGATACTACATCTCGGGATGCTTCTTCCACCCGAGCTGCAAATAATTGACAACCTTTTCGGTAACATTTCTTCAGCTACATGGCTTAGATTTTCATCACAGCCACGGCTCTGGGAATTCCTTGGACTGTTACCTGATTTCCCTCTTCGTTCAGGCATGTGAACCTCTTGTTATGGAAATTTAGAAGGGCATGGTGTTGGTCCAACCAGTCCATCCCAATTAAGCAATCATATGATCCTAAAGGAAGAATGTTCAATTCAGCCTTAGTGCTCATTCCTTTCATGTCCACTGAATAGGACTTAACCCATTCAGTGACCTTCCTATTGGTCCATGTGGCCAACTGCACTAACCAACACTTCTCATGTTTTCTTCTCATTAGATGCAAACATTCCACCACTCTAGGATCTACATAATTGTGGCTAGCCCCTGAATCAGTTAAAATAACAAGTGGTCGGTTGTTGATTGTACCTTTCACTTCAGTCATGTGCGATTGAAATTCTTCTTTCTTGTTGTCCAGGGCTACGTAGATCCTCGACATTCTGCTACCCATATCCTCCATTGTTTTAGTATTATTGGGCAGTATGACCATTGATGAGTATGAACAAAGTGTTCTGGAACTACTGAAGTATGTTCCATTCATCAAAGACGAGGCTGTTAAAATTCAGAGGTATCTGAGTGGACTGCCACCTTCCATGAGTGACAAGATTCAATATGACGATCCTAAGACCATGGAAGAGACCATAAGAATGGATAAATTCTTGTATGAACAACAAGGAGAAATGCCTATCCTTCGGAAGGTTTGGAATGATCAGAGGAAGTTTAAGAAGGAACAGAGGTAGAAGGGAAACAAGTCTTCCTTTTTCAGAAACAGTCCTTGGGGATAGTCATCTTTTAGAGATCCTAGGAAAGTTGAAGGGAGTGAGAAGATGCCAAAACCACCACCTATGGAGTGTTGGGGTTGTAAAGGGAATCATAGGTATAGAGACTGCCCCCACAGAAAAGACAAAGCAAGAACTGTCCATACTAATCAGCAAGCGATTTCTTTCTTCAAAACCAACCAAAAATAATGGCTTTTGACTGCTTCCACAGTCTTCTGATATCCACGATGTCCATCATAAGCCACGTTATGCATCTCCATTAGAATTTCTAGCTTCAATTCTCGGACATTGGGTACATACACTCTGTTTTTATACAGAAGTAATCCATCAGTTCCCAAGGTGTAACTTTCCTTGGTTTGTGGTTCTTCACACTGCTGTAGCTTTGCTACAAGACCTTTATACTGCAAATCAGTATTTGCATCTTCCAAAATTATGTCTTTCATCTCAGTCTGGTACATGCTAATGGTTGTAGCATGTAATACGTACACTTTTCTGCTGAGTGCATCAACCACCTTATTTTCTTTCCCTTTGATATGCTTGATATCGAAATCATATTCACATAGAAACTCCAGCCATCTGATTTTCTTGGCATTTAAGGTCGACTGATAAAATAAATATTTCAGACCGTTATGGTCTGTTCTCAACTCAAATCTCTTGCCCATGAGGTAATGTCTCCATTTCCTCAAGGTGTGGAAGATTGCTGCCATCTCTAAATCGTGAGTGGAATAATTCTTCTCATGCTCCTTCAGCTTTCGGGATTCATAACAAACTACAAATCTCTCTTGGGTGAGAACTCCTCCCAACCCTTCCTTACACTCATCTGTGCACACTACGTAATCCTTATCTAGATCTGCAATTTTCAGGATCGGAGCACTAGTTAGCAGCTGCTTCAATCGCTGGAAGATGCTCTCACATTGTTCAGTCCACTGGAACTTCTTCTCCTTCCTTTGCAAGGAAGTGATAGAATGAGCTATCTTTGAGAATCCGGCTATAAACCTCCTATAGTAGCCTGTCAGACCCATAAAATATCTAACTTCTGCCACATTTCTTGGCGCTGGCCATTCTTGAATGGCCTCTACCTTTTCAGGATGCACAACGATCCCTTCTTCAGATATAATGTGTCCCAAGTAATGGATATGCCTTTGGTAAAATGAGCACTTGCTCAGTTTTGCGTACAACTGGTGTTCTCTCAACACCTGCAACACCATTCTCAGGTGTTGTTCATGTTCTTCCTCTATATTGGAATACACTAAGATATCGTCCAGGAATACTATGACAAACTTGTCCAAATAATTTCTGAACACTCCATTCATTAAGCACATGAAATAGCAAGCGCGTTGGACAACCCAAACGACACCACCGTGAACTCATAATGACCATACCTTGTTCTAAAGACAATCTTGTTGATGTCCTCATCCTTTATTCTCACTTGGTGATATCCTGATTGGAGATCTATTTTCGAAAATATTTTTGCATCCTTCAACTGATAAAAAAGATCATTAATCCTTGGCAGAGGATACTTGTTCTTGACAGTGACCTTATTCAACTGCCGAAAATCAATGCACAGCCTCAACGTCCCATCTTTCTTCTTCACGAATAGGACCGGGGCTCCCCAAAGTGACACACTGGGGTGAATGTAACCTTTCTTTAGTAGCTCTTTGAGCTTCAATTGCAACTCTTTCATCTCGAGCGTACTCATTCTATAAGGAGCCTTTGAAATTGGAGCTGCTCCAGGCATCAAATTTATAGAAAAATCAATGTCCCTCTTCGGTGGTAGTCCAGGTACCTCCTAAAATATGTCCTTGAATTTTTTGATTACTTCGTGGTCTTCCAGATTCAAGACTTCATCTCGATATGCTTCTTCCACCCGAGCTGCAAATAATTGACAGCCTTTCCGGTAACATTTCTTCAGCTGCATGGCTGAGATTTCCCTCACAGCCATGGCTTTGGGAATTCCTTGGACTGTTACCTGATTTCCCTCCTTGTTCAGGCATGTAAACCTCTTGTTGTGGAAATCCAAAAGGGCATGGTGCTGGTCCAATGAGTCCATTCCAATTAAGCAATCGTATGAGCCTAAAGGCAGAATTTTCAGTTCAGCCTTAGTGCTCATTCCTTTCATGTCCACTGAACAAGACTTAACCAATTCAGTGACCTTGCTCTTGGTCCCTGTGGCCAACTGCACTAACCAAGACTTCTCATGTTTGCTTCTCGTTAGATGCAAACTTTCCACCACTCTAGGATCTACATAACTATGGCTAGCCCCTGAATCAATTAAAATAACAAGTGGTTGGTTGTTGATCGTACCTTCCACTTCAATCATGTGTGATTGAAATTCTGCTTGCTTGTTGTCCAGGGCTACGTAGATCCTTGACATTCTGCTGCCCATATCCTCCACTGTTTTAGCTTGTTGAATAGTATGGATAGTTCTTTCTTTGTCGTTTCTGTGGGGGCAGTCTCTGTACCTATGATTCCCTTTACAACCCCAATACTCCATAGGTAGCGGTCTTAGCATCTGCTCACTCCCTTCAACTTTCCTGGGCTCTCTAAAAGATGATTGTCCCCAAGGACTGTTTCTGAAAAAGAGAGGCATGTTTCCCTTCTGCCTTTGTTCCTTCTTAAACTTCCTCTGATCATTCCAAGCCTTCTGATGGGTAGGCCTTTCTCCTTGTTGTTCATACAAGCATTTCGCCCTTCTTATTGTTTCTTCCATGGTCTTAGGATCATCATATTGAATCTTGTCAATCATGGAAGGTGGAAGTCCACTTAGATATCTTTGAATCTTGACAGCCTCATCTTTGATGAATGGAACATACTTCAGTAGTTCTAGGAAACTTCATTCATACTCATCAATAGTCATGCTGCCTAGCTTGAGTTCGAAGAACTCCTTCATCTTTCTGTCATAGCATCTTTTAGTCAGGCATTTCTTCTCGAAATACCTCTTAAATTCCTTCCAAGTGACCTCTTTCTCTATGATGTGCTGCACCTACACAAACTGATCCCACCACATGGATGCTTTTCCTTTCAGTTGGTACACTGCAATTCTTCCTTCTGCATGGGTGGAATAATTTTTCAGTTGGAAGTATTTCTTCATGCCAAGAAAACATGTCTCAGCATATTCCTCCTTCTTATGTTCTCCATCGAATGTTGGAGGTTTAATCTTGTTCATCTCCCCTTTCAATTCCTCCTTTCCAAATTTTTGATGTTTTCTGGTAGGGGATGGGCTTGAACTACTGTGTGTCTTCCTGTCAGAATGTCTTTGGGAGCGACTAAGATGTCGGCTACCACTCCTCAACCTACTTCTTCTCCCATGGGTTCTGCAACTCTCCGTCATAATTGAGTCTCTTCCCTTCTCGAGTTTCTTCTCTATTCTTTCCAGGCTCTTCAAAAATTTTAAGTTTAATTCACCCTGTCGATCCCTGACTTTCATGAGCTTTCGACTATCAACTCGACGAGCCTTGGCCTCTCTTTGCAATCCTTCAATGATTTTCATTATGTGTCCTTCCTTATCCTTCTCTTTTCCATGCCCATTGGATTTCAATCCTTCGACTCCCAGGTTGGCATCCTTTCCTTCATGTTCATCTTCTGTTTCGGGGGTAATCTGCACCTTTCCCCACTCCATACTCGGCGTTGTTTAACTGGAGTCCCGACCTCCGTTGAACTCTGTAATGCACTGTGCAATTAAATTCGAAGTTTGTAAGGCTATTAAACCTTCAGCAACAATACTCAACATTTATAAGCCAATACAAACAAAAACAAAGACATTTCGATTCAAATAAGTTTTCTGAGCTCTCGTTCGGCTCTGCAATTTTCGAGTTTTTGAAACTTTCATTTTCAGCACTTCGGGATTTCGAGACTTCGGGTTTCGGGGTTTCACCCCACGAGGCTTTCAAACTTGCTTTCCTTTCCAACCCTCGACTTCCGAAATTCTGACTTACTCTACCCTCCAGGCCCACATAGCACAGTGGTTACCCACAACTACGGTGGCACATGGCACATTAATGAGGGCCCACGTCCCTTTTTAATGACGTCATTAGTTCCACCACTCTTGCTTTTCTCCGTTCCCATGTGACGGTGGGTCATGATCATGGTTCAAATAAATGCAGTTCCTCTTTGTTTTTCACGCCTCAGCGCTACAGTAATGTCAAACCGTTCTTCTTTACAACCGCCAAACCCTGATAGGGCTAGCGACCGACCAATAGGGACAAATCCCTACACGGTTAGCAAATGGCCAATAGGAACAAATCCCAACAAGGATGAAGAACAACTAATGAGAACAAGCGTCGTCGTACGGTTAAGTGGAGTACATGTGGCAAAGGGGAAATGAGACATGATAGTCAACAGGATAGGAGGGGGCCCCATTTCACACGCCACACTATTCTAGACCCCCCCCATTAAAGGAAGTACAACAAGGGGGCTCCAGAATGAAACCTCAGTCGTAGATCTGGCCGGGTGGACTCTGGCCATCCATATCTGCTTGTTACTTATATTAATGCACATTCGTGCCCCGACTTAAAGCCGAAATCTCTTCCTCACATCTAACGGTCATTACAGACCCTGAGATTCCTGAAGGAATCTCATCCGTTCATCGGGACTTAGCCACATGCTAACGTCTCGACATTATGGGTCATGATTTATCAAGGTGAGAGCCCGAGTTCTTGTCAACGGAACTCCCAAATCCCTGATCCCCGATTTTCCGAAACGAGTAATCTCTCGACACGTGGCCTTCTCAAATCAGACGATCCACGACTGCTCCGGGGTTTCCACCATGGAAAGTCCCGATCCCTTGTTACCGGGACTCCTGATATCGCGATTCCCAATTCCAAAAATGGGAAATCTCATGACACATGGCCTCCGTCATTCGGATGTTCTAGATCTATTTCGGGGCTTTCACCCCTATTCACTGGGGTTTTAACCCTCGGATATATCCTGACAGATCCAACGACTGTCAGGTTTTCCAGCCAAGATCTGATGGCCCAAACGGTTCCTAACTAATTTGGGATTTCACGTATCGCGATTTCCACACTCCTGTGCAATTCCAAAGGGCTTTAAACCCCGTGCACACTTTCCAGATCTAACGGTCACAAGGGTTCACCTTCCCTCCCGAACAGATCCTAAAGCTCCTGGACTTCTGGTGTGGAGTCCTCTCTCCCTATGGACTTATACCACACTGGTTGCGGTTTCATAACGTCGCTATAGCTCCTAAGCTTAGAACTCGTCAAGTAACTCCTTGACACTTTGGAGCAAACCAGGGTCCGAAATTAGCCTTCCAGACCCAATTTCCCCTCGCATTCTCGGTCCAAATACCGCTCCACTGGCCCATCTAAGCTCAGTGTTGAAACCTTGGCTCTGATACCAAGCTGTAGCACCCCCTTTTCAGGCTACCATGGCTTAATCGCTCTTAGAAAGAAACTTTAACACCACTTGGTACATAACTCGTATAGGTATTATATAATTCACATGCATTTAAACAAATAAACACATTCTAACAGAGTATTCATATGAGTTACTACCATAATTAACAATCAATAGCATTCCATATTAATTCGTATACACAGAAGAAATCATGATAACATAAATAGTAGAGTCATGCAAAACGTGATAAAAACATAATCATATACTTATCTTTTAACAGTGGTAGAATCCACCAACCAAGTGCAGGCCTTCAACGAACCTCCTAGCCTTAGAACGCACTGCTCATCAGCTCAGCAATGGGTCACCCCCGAGCTGGGACTAAGCTCCACCACAAGGAAAGGAAATCTAGGCTAGGCTGAGGTGATAGGGAAAACAACACACAACCACAAGGAAGGGATTCTCTCCAAGGAACCTCTCATGCTCACTGCCCACAGACCCTCATTCCCCACATGCCTGTTCCACCACAGGAGTATACACCTTCTCTTTCACCTGGACAGTCCTTTGGTTGCTAATCTCCCTTGCCTTGGGTTACAGGAACAGGCCAGACTGGAAGTCTCCGGGCTCTATGGAAGCTACAAGGTTCCTTCCAGGAGTGCTCTCCTTCCTCTGCGCACTCTCTCACCTAGAGGGAGTCGCTCACAGGTCCAACAACCTGTTCTTCCAACTTCAACCACCTCTATCACCTGGTGAGAGTGTTGTACAAATTGGCCAACAAGCCACACAGGGTCAAACACTACACGTCCAGCACAATCCACGGGAATCCATACACGATCACCCCGGGCAGCTCCAGACAGGTGCAACAGTATAACCAGGCTTAGAAGGGATGAGATACTTATGTTTTCTCAATTTGGCAACACAGAATAGACTCACATTCTGGATTCTGAAGGATGCGTGACGAGTCGTCCATGTGGGGGTCGATTCAGACTTCCCGGTTTAGAACAGAGAAGGGATGTACCAATTTTCCATAACCAAACATAGACTCTTTCCCAAATCCATGTAGGCTTCTCGTTTAGGGAATATACACACTAGTTTTCTCAGAGCCAGACACAGAATTTTTGAATCACAGGGACGCACAAAGGTTCTCTACAGGAGTCGGGTTGGTAGTACTATCCAAGGCTCCGTACGTGGTCAGACGATCGGGTAGAATGGGCGAGGAAACCTTTCTCATGGCTCACCCTGGCCATTTTATTCGCATGCGTCAGGGTTGACACTTGTCCCCCATGAAACTGCATGTGTTCCACCAGCACGCATCTCCCTTGTATGTTCTCCCCTTGCCAAAAACTTAGGATAAAACATAAAATGCACATGTCTTTTGGGATAGTATTAAAATATTATTCCCAGGATTAAGCCCCCTAGGCTTAGCCCCTAGGCTCAACACTTAGCCCCTTTTCCCAGCTTCCATCCCCTAATTCCTTGCCCACCCTATGGATGCTTATTCCCCCTTCACTCATTCATCATGGTCGGTCTGCACATGGCGGTGTTTATATTTTATTAATTGTTCTGTGTGATTACATATACAACAATAGGCTCCTAGCCTTCAACACTCAGGCTCCCTGGCCTAAAAAACACATAAGCCTCCAGCTTATAAAAAATTGGCTCACCAGCCTATAAAACATAATTACAATTCCTTATAGAACATGGATTACAATGGGGCTCGGCCTTGGGGACACTACAATCCCCCTCCCCTTATTTTTTTTGCAGTGTCCTCAGTGCAACTTTACACAACATCTGCAAGCTTTAAAAAAATATTCAAAAAGATGCGGGTACTTTTCCCACATAACATTTGCATGCTCCCATGTCACATCCTCAGGACCGTACCAAGTCCACTGGACCTTTACAAGCTCTATGACTCGATTCCACAGTTGTTTGCTTTTCCTGTCCAATATGTGTACAGGATGCACTTGCAGGACATCTTCTGGTTCCACCTGAATCACATTCCAATCGATAACATGATTAGCATTAGGTACATATTTCTTAAGCAGTGAAACATGGAACACATTATGTACAATCATAGATGCAGGTAATGCAAGCATGTATGCAACCGGCCCAATCTTTTCTAGGATCTCAAATGGCCAACAAAATCTTGCTGCCAACTTGGCGCAACTTCCTAGCTTTAGGGAACTCCTGTTAGTTTTCACTTTCAGGAAAACATGGTCACCCACTTTGAATTCTCTATGGGTTCTGTTACTATCAGCGTAACTTTTCTGCCTCTCCTGGGAAGATTTTAGATTATGTTTAATTTTTATCATTTGATCTTCCATCTCTTTGAGTAGCTCAGGCCCAACTAC
The DNA here is from genome assembly GCA_009831015.1 of Picea engelmannii. Lineage (NCBI taxonomy): Eukaryota > Viridiplantae > Streptophyta > Pinopsida > Pinales > Pinaceae > Picea > Picea engelmannii. The sequence goes on from ML803367.1 coordinate 30,356, forward strand.
TACTCTGTCCTCTGGATTATCCCAGCTCACTGGAGTGTTGCACTTTCTTCCATAAAGCTCTTCGAATGCGCTCATCTTCAATGATGCATGATACCCTTTATTGTAGGCGAATTCTACCAAATGCAAGTAGTTTTCCCACCTTGATGGTTTATCCATCACATACATTCCCAACATGTCTTCTTTTACTCTGCTCACTCTCTTTGTCTGTCCATCAAACTAGGGATGATATGTTGTGCTAAAGTTCATATTCATTCTGAATCCTTTGAACAGTCCTTTCCAGAAATTCGAAGTGAATTTCGGGTCTCTATCAGACACAATTGTCTTAGGAATTCTGTGCAAACGTGCAACTTCTTTTAAGAAGATATCAACAACATCTACTGCCCTGTGGGTGGTTTTCAATGGAATAAAATGGGCAGCTTTAGTAAGCTTTTCCACCACCACCATGATTGAATCATGCTGCTTGCTTGTTCTAGGAAGTCCGGTGATAAAATCCACTATTACCACGTCCGATTTCCATTCAAGAATAGGTAAAGGATGCAACAACCCTGCTGGGTGCCTATGCTCAGCCTTAACCTTTTGGCACTGCATACATCTGGTGATGTATTCAGTGACTTGTTTCTTCAAACCTGACCAAAAGTAATGGCTTTTGACTACTGCCACAGTCTTCTGATATCCAGGATTTCCAACATAAGTCACGTTATGCATCTCCTTTAGAATTTCCAGCTTCAATTCTCGGACATTGGGTACATACACTTTATTTTTCAAGAATATTTTCACATCCTTCAACTGATCAAAAATATCATCAATCCTTGGCAGAGGATACTTGTTCTTGATAGTGACCTTATTCAATTGTCGAAAATCAATGCACAGCCTCAACGTCCCATCTTTCTTCTTCACGAATAAGACCTAGGCTCTCCACGATGACACACTGGGGCGAATGTAATCTTTCTTTTGTAGCTCTTCGAGCTGCTATTGCAACTCTTTTAGCTCTGGTTTATTCATTCTGTAAGGAGCCTTCGAAACTGAAGTTGCTCCAGGCATCAAATTTATAGAAAAATCGATGTCTCTCTTCGAAGGTAGTCCAGGTACCTCCTAAAATATGTCCTTGAATTCTTTGCGTACTTTTTGGTCTTCCAGATTCGATACTACATCTCGGGATGCTTCTTCCACCCGAGCTACAAATAATTGATAGCCTTTCTGGTAACATTTCTTCAGCTGCATGGCTGAGATTTCCCTTACAGTCACGACTCTGGGAATTCCTTGGACTGTTACCTGGTTTCCCTCTTCGTTCAGGCATGTGAACCTCTTGTTACGACAATCCAGAAGGGCATGGTGTTGGTCCAACCAGTCCAACCCAATTAAGCAATCGTATGAGCCTAAAGGCAGAATGTTCAATTCAGCTTTAGTGTTCATTCCTTTCATGTCCACTGAACAGGACTTAACCCATTCAGTGACCTTCCTCTTGGTCCCTGTGGCCAACTGCACTAACCAAGACTTCTCATGTTTTCTTCTCATTAGATGCAAACTTTCCACCACTCTAGGATCTACATAACTATGGCTAGCCCCTGAATCAATTAAAATAACAAGTGGTCAGTTGTTGATCGTACCTTCCAAATCAATCATGTGCGATTGAAATTCTGCTTGCTTGATGTCCAGGGCTGCATAGATCCTCGGCATTCTGCTTCCCATATCCTCTACTGTTTTAGCTTGCTGAACAATATGGACAATTCTTGCTTTTTATTTTCTGTGGGGGCAGTCTCTATACAACCCCAACACTCCATAGGTGGTGGTATTGGCACCTGCTCACTCCCTTCAACTTTCCTGGGCTCTCTAAAAGATGACTGTCCCCAAGGACTGTTTCTGAAAAAGGAATGCTTGTTTCCATTGTGCCTCTGTTCCTTATTAAACTTCCTCTGATCATTCCAAACCTTCTGAAGGATAGGCCTTTCTCCTTGCTATTCATACAAGCATTTCTCCCTTCTTATGGTCTCTTCCATGGTCTTAGGATCGTCATATTGAATCTTGTCACTCATGGAAGGTGGCAGTCCACTTAGATACCTCTAAATTTTAACAGCCTCGTCTTTGATGAATGGAACATACTTCAGTAGTTCCAGAAAACTTCATTCATACTCATCAATGGTCATACCGCCCAACTTGAGTTTGAAGAACTCCTTCATCTTTCTGTCATAGTAACTTTTAGTCAGGTATTTCTTCTCGAAATACCTCTTAAACTCCTTCCACGTGATCTCTTTCTCTCTGATGTGTTGCACCTGCACCAACTGATCCCACCACATGGATTCTTTTCCTTTCAGTTGGTACATTGCAATTCTTCCTTCTACATGGGCAGAATAATTCTGTAGTTGGAAGTATTTCTTCATGCCAAGCAACCAGGTCTCGACATCTTCCTCCTTCTTATGTTCTCCATTGAATGTTGGAGGCTTAATCTTGTTCATCTCTCCTTTCAATTCCTCCTTTCTATATTTTCGATGTTTTCTGGTAGGGGACGGGCTTGAACTACTGTGTGTCTTCCTGTCAGAATGTCTTTGGGAGTGACTAAGATGTCGGCTACCACTCCTCGACCTTCTTCTTCTCCCATGGGTTCTGCGACTCTCCATCGTACTTGAGTCTCTTCCCTTCTCGAGTTTCTTCTCTATTCTTTCCAGGCTCTTCAAAAATTTTAGGTTTAATTCACCCTGTCGATCCCTGACTTTCATGAGCTTTCGACTATCAGCTCGGTGAGCCTTGGCCTCTCTTTGCAATCCTTCAATGATTTTCATTATGTGTCCTTCCTTATCCTTCTCTTTTCCATGCCCATTGGAGTTTGATCCTTCCACTACCATATTGACATCCTTTCCTTCCCGTTCATCTCCTGTTTCAGAGGCAATCATCACCTTTTCCCATTCCATACTCAGCGTTGTTTAACTGGAATCCTGAGCTTCGTTGAACTCTACACACGCACTGTGCAATTAAATTCGAAGTTTGTCAGGCCATTAAACCTTCAGGAACAATCCTCAACATTTATAAGCCAGTACGAACAAAAACAAAGACATTTCGATTCAAATAAGTTTTCTGAGCTCTCGTTCGACTCTGCAATTTTCGGGTTTTCAAAACTTTCATTTTCGACACTTCAGGATTTCGAGACCTCGGGTTTTGAGGTTTCGGCCCACGAGGCTTTCAAACTTGCTTTCCTTTCCAACCCCTGACTTCCTAAATTCTGACTTACTCTACCCTTCAGGCCCACATAGCACAGTGGTTACCCACAACTACGGTGGCACGTGGCATGTTAATGAGGGCCCATGTCGCTTTTTAATGACGTCATCAGTTCCACCACTCTCGCTTTTCTCTGTTCCCATGTGACCACGGGTCAAGATAGCGGTTCAAATAAATGCAGTGCCTCTTTTTGTTTTGCGCCTCAGCACTACAGTAATGTCAAATCGTTCAGCTTTACAACCGCTGAACCTCGACAGGGCTAGCGATCGACCAATAGGGACAAATCCCTACAGGATTAGCAAATGGCCAATAGGAACAAATCCCAACAAGGCTGAAGAATAACCAATGAGAACAAGCGTCGCCACATGGTTAAGTGGAGTACAGGTGGCAGAGGGGAAATGCGACACGGTAGTCAACAGGACAGGAGGGGGCCCCATTTCACACGCCACACTATTCCGAACCCCCCCCATTAAAGACAAAATGGCAAGGGGGGT
>ML803367.1:34134-86517 GCA_009831015.1 Picea engelmannii
CCCCCCCCCCCCACCACTAAAGGCAGTACAACAAGGGGACTCCGGAATGAAACCTCAGCCGTAGATCTGGCTGGGTGGACTCTGGCCATCCAGATTTTCTCGTTACTTATCTTAATGCACATTCACGCCCCGGCTCAAAGACGACATCTCTTCCTCACATCTAACGGTCATTACAGACCCTGAGATTCCTGAAGGAATCTCATCCGTTCATCGGGACTTAGCCACATGCTAACGTCTCGACATTATGGGTCAGGATTTATCAAGGCGAGAGCCCGAGTTCTTGTCAACGGAAATCCCGAATTCTCGATCCCCAATTTCTCGAAACGGGTAATCTCTCGACATGTGGCCTTCTCAAATCAGACGATCCACGACTGCTCTGGGGTTTCCACCATGGAAAGTCCCGATCCCTTGTTACCAGGACTCTCGGTATCGCGATTCCTGATTTCTCGAAATGGGAAATCTCACGACACGTGGCCTCCGTCATTCGGACGATCTAGATCTATTTTGGGGCTTTCACCCCTATTCACTGGGGTTTTAACCCTAGGATATCTCCTGACAGATCCAAGGGTTGTCAGGTTTTCCAGCCGAGATCTGATGGCTCAGACGGTTCCTAACTAATTTAGGATTTCGCGTATCGCGATTTTCACACTCCTATGCAATTCCAAAGGGCTTTAAACCCCATGCACACTTTCCAGATATAACGGTCACGAGGGTTCACCTTCCCTCCTGAACAGATCCTAAAGCTCCTACACTTCTGGTGTGGAGTCCTCTCTCCCTGTGGACTTATACCACACTGGCTGCGGCTTCATAACGCCGTTATACCTCATGAGCTTAGAACTCCTTACTAAAGCTTACTAAGGCTGCCCATTTTATTCCATTGAAAACCACCCACATGGCAGTGGATGTTGTTGATATCTTCTTAAAAGAAGTTGCACGTTTGCACGGAATTCCTAAGACAATTGTGTCTGATAGAGACCCGAAATTCACTTCAAATTTCTGGAAAGGAATGTTCAAAGGATTCGGAACGAATCTGAACTTTAGTACAAAATATCATCCTGAGTCTGATGGACAGACATAGAGAGTGAACAGAGTAATAAAAGACATGTTGAGAATGTATGTGATGGATAAACCATCAAGGTGGGAAAACTACCTCCATTTGGTAGAATTCGCCTACAATAATGGGTATCATGCATCATTGAAGATGAGCCCATTCGAAGCGCTTTATGGAAGAAAGTGCAACACTCCAGTGAGCTGGGATAATCCAGTTGACAGAGTAGTAGTTGGGCATGAGCTGCTCAAATAGATGGAATATCAAATGATAAAAATTAAACATAATCTAAAAGTTGCCCAGGACAGGCAGAAAAGTTACGCTGATAGTAACAGAACCCATAGAGAATTCAAAGTGGGTGACCATGTTTTCCTGAAAATGAAAACTAACAGGAGTTCCCTAAAGCTGGGAAGTTCCGCAAAGTTGGCAGCAAGATTTTGTGGGCCATTTGAGATCCTAGAAAGGATTGGGCCGGTTGCATACATGCTTGCATTACCTGCATCTATGACTGTACATAATGTGTTTCATGTTTCACTGCTTAAGAAATATGTACCTGATGCTAATCATGTTATCCATTGGAATGTGATTGAGGTGGAACCAGAAGGTGTCCTGGAAGTGCATCCTGTACGCATATTGGATAGGAAAAGAAAACAGCTCCGGAATCGAGTCATAGAGCTTGTAAAGGTCCAGTGGACCTGGTACGGTCCTGAGGACGTGACATGGGAGCATGCAGATGTTATGCGGGCAAAGTACCCGCATCTTTTTGAAGATTTTTGAAAATCTTGCAGATGCCGTGTAAAGTTGCACTGAGGACAGTGCAAAAAAAATAAGGGGAGGGGGATTGTACTGTCCCCAAGGCCGAGCCCCATTGTAAACCATGTTCTGTAAGGAATTGTAATTATGTTTTATAGGCTAGTGAGCCAAGTTTTTATAAGCTGGAGGCTTATGTGTTTGTTAGGCCAGGGAGCTTGAGTGTTGAAGGCCAAGAGCCTACTGTTGTATATGTAATCACACAGAACAATTAATAAAATATAAACATCGTCATGTGCAGACCGACCACGATGAATGAGTGAAGGGGGACTAAGCATCCATAGGGTGGGCAAGGAATTAGGGGCTGGAAGTTGGGAAAAGGGGTTAAGTGTTGAGCCTAGGGGCTAAGCCTAGGGGGCTTAAGCCTAGGGATAATATTTTAATACTGTCCCAAAAGACATGTGCATTTTATGTTTTATCCTAAGTTTATGGCAAGGGGAGAACATGCAAGGGAGATGTGTGCTAGTGGAACACATGCAGTTTCATGGGTGACAAGTGTCAACCCTGACGCATGCGAATAAAATGACCATGGTGAGCCATGAGAAAGGGTTCCTCCCCCATTCTACCCGATTGTCTGAATGCATACGGAGCCCTGGATAGTACTACCAACCCGACTCTTGTAGAGAACCTTCGTGCGTCCCTGTGATTCGAAAAGTCTATGTCTGGCTCTGAGAAAACCGGTGTGTATATTCCCTGAACAAGAAGCCTGCGTGGATTTGGGAAAGAGTCTGTGTTTGGTTCTGGAAAATTCGTACATCCCTTCTCTATTATAAACTGGGAAGTCTGAATTGACCCCTACGTGGACGACTCATCACGCATCCTTGAGAATCCAAAATGTGAGTCTATTCTGTGTTGCCAAATTGAGAAAACATAAGTGTCTCGTCCCTGCTAAGCCTGGTTATACTGTTGCACCTATCTGGAGCTGCCCTGAAAAAGACCAATCAAAGCTTTATCTTGTTGGCTGGTCCTTCATTGCTATCCTCCCATATTGTAAAGCAGATATGGCCTGATGGAAGATGCAAAGCTTTTTTAGAAAGGGTATCCGCCTCACTGTTTTCCTCTCGGAAAATGTGATGGAAAGAGAGTTTTCTAAACAACAAAGCTTCTTCTTTGGTTCTCTCTTTCCAGCAACCAAGGACTACTACCTGGAAGTTAGGAAGACCATTCAACCAGTTGATAGTAAGTTTTGAGTCTCCAAGCAGTATCAGCTCTTCGGTGTATCGGATAGCCAAGACGAGAGATGCCCATGCACCTAAAAGTTCTACCTTCATGTTTGTTCCTTGTCTGCATTTCAAGGTCCATCGAATGCTGGTGTGTGGGTTTAGTACAATTTTTCCCCTGGCTCCACAAAGAGCACCTCCTTGTTGTGAGGCTCCATCGAACCAGGCTACTGTCCTGTTAGTAGGGAAGAAAAAAATGTGTCGAAAGGGGGGCAGATCCTTTACGATTTTACTAGCGTTTGTAGCTTCAGCAAGAAAGTGGTTTGATATTCTTTGTATGGAAGGTGTCCTCTCTTTAAAAATTGCTTCGTTCCTAGCCTTCCATACTTTCCAGTAGAGGTGGACGGGGAGCATTTTATGATTGTTGTTATCCATAATCCAACTGTGAAAGTAACCTTGAATATTGGTACCCGACCATAGGGAGGTGAACTTCAGCGCTTTTGAAAGGTTTGACCAAATTGCTCGAATGAAGGAACAGTGAATGAAGACATGGAGCGTGGTTTCACTGGTGGATTTGCAGAGGATACAGTGGCTCGGGCCCTCCCAACCACAAGCTTGTAACTTTTCCCACACTAATAATCTGTTTTCGATCAGGAGCCACACAAAAAGTTTGAGCTTCATAGGGCAGTCGTCCTTCCAAATCCTCTGTCTCCATCTAGCGTTTAGAGGTTTCCATATATTTGTTGCCAAAGCAAGATAGACATTTTTTTCATTGAGATGGCCAGAGCCATCTCCTCCCGTTCAGAAAATTGAATCCGACTTATCTTGTAATCTCAGGCTAGATTCTTTGATAAGCTTGATGAAGCCGTCCCATTCGATTAAAAACTCAGGGTCCAACTGAAGATCCAATCCATTGAGCCAAGTGTCACCTAATGGTCCTTTTGTGGTCTGATAGCAGAATTAATGCAAGAAGATGAGGCTCTTGGCTTGTAGGTGCACGAGAATAGGAGGTGAGAGTAAGGATTTTCTTCCCAAGCCTAGAAAGTTGTCTCTTCCAACTTCAATTAAGCATCCATTACCTGGATTCCATGAGAGCCCCTGTAAAAGAATTAGAAGGGAGGATAAGAGATGTTTCCAGGTCCATGAGCCTTTTGTAGGGCGGCCCGAGGCGAATCTGATCCATAGGTGAACCGGAATATGACGAAGATATTTTGCAGTGATAACTCTATTCCATAGGCCCAGTTTCATTAAAATTCTCCAAAGGGTGTTATCCGTGAGCACTTTATAGAAAAGAGTCATATTTTTAAGGCCCCAACCTCCCATCAGCTTTGGTTTAGATAAAACCTCCCATTTGTTGAGATGATAACCTTTGTTCTTTTTACTACCGGTCTAAAGGAAGGAGAAGATGAGCTGACGGATAGAAGTCAAAATAGTTGTCGGGATGTGGGCTAAAGCCATCCAAAAAACCGGGATACTTTCCAGAACCGCCTTTATCAGGACATACCTTCCTCCCATAGAGAGAAATCTGTTTTTCCAGTTGTGTATTCTGCCTTCAAATTTGTCAATTAACCAGGTCCATTCATGTTTTGTATAGTTGGAGGATTTTAAGAAGTAACCCAAATAGGTGAATCCCTTCGATAGCTCCAGAGATGTAATTCCATACAGCTCTTTTAAATATGTTTGCAGAGGTTCTTGGACATTTGAAACTAGGAAGGCCGATTTATGGACATTGATTTCTAAACCTGAAACATCACAAAAGGAAATTAGTATAGAATGAATGATGGTCCATTCAGTGAGATTTGCATTCGACAAGATCAACACGTCATCTACAAAAAGGATATGCAGGATATGTGTCAGCCCCATGAATTTTATCCCTTTCAATAGCCCATATGCTTGTTTGTTCTTGAGTAAAATGCTGAGACCTTCCAGGATAAAAATGAAGAGTAGTGGAGAGAGTGGGCATCCCTAAAGGAGCCCTCTCTCACAATGAAAAGTCTTGGTTGCTTCTCCATTGATCAGGATAACCAGGGTGGACGAGGAAATACAACCCATTATCCAATTCATTGTAATGATGTCGAAGCCGCTTTGTATGAGAATGAAATGCAGAAAGTTCCAGTTAATGCAATCGAAAGCCTTTTTGAGGTCCAACTTAAGAAGAATGGCCTTTAGTTTTTTTGTCTTTATGTTGTGTATGCATTCTTGTGCAACTCCTACGGCATCAAGAATCTGTCTTCCTTTTAGGAAGCCAAGATGTTCTTCTGATAGTGACTTGGAGAGAAAGGGACAAAGTCTTCTGGCAATGATTTTTGAGATTATTTTGTAGCAGAGGTTACAGAGAGATATAGGACGAAAATCATTAAACTGCCTGGGAAGATTAGATTTAGGAATCAGTACAACAAAAGTATTTTTTAGCTGGGAGTTTACTTTCCCTATGCTTCTCACATCCTCAACGATGTCCAGGAGGTCCTGTCCCATAAGATCGAAAAAGTGTAGGAAAATTTCGACCGACCAGCCATCGGGTCCTGGGCTTTTCTCCTTCTTAAAACCTTTCAAAACTTCGAATAGTTCCACCTTTGTACAGGGGGATTCTAAAGTTAAAGCCTCTTCGGATGAGACCAATTTTGGGTAAAGGCTAGCTATTTGTGTCTAATAAGCTAGAGAAGGCTTTGGTGTTGCCTTATAAAAATCTTTATAATGGTTGTAGGCCGTAGTTTTGAGGTCTGCCTGTGTATGATGTAATAAACCATTCTCGTCTTCTATATCCCAGAGATAATTTTTTGATCATCGAGAGCAGGCTATTCGGTGAAAGAAACTCGTATTTTTATCCCCTCCAGCCAACCAGAGTGATCTGCTCTTCAATCGCCATCTCTCCTCATCATCCCGAAGATGTTTATTCCGGGCTTCCTCGAGATAGAAAATCCTATAATCGAGATCCTCACTACTGTGGTCCTGTAGCTTTTGTTTTAGAATGTTTTCCAGCTCCAGTTCTATACTGTTTAGCTTAGCTTGTTCCCTTTTCTTTTTGTCCCTTAACCAGTGAATAGTCTGAGATTTTAGTCTTGTGAGATTTCTGATCAAGTTCCCTTGGGCATCTTCAGGTAATGTAAGGGTACTATCTTTCCAAACTGCATTTACCATAGAATTAAATGAAGTCTCCCTCAACCATAGGTGATTAAACTTGAAGGGTTGTCCCGATCCATAACGACCTTTCCCCATCTGTAAACAGATTGGCACATGGTCAGATAGGAAGGGTAGATTTACCCATGCGTGGCTACAAAAGGAGGGTAGGAGTATCCCCTCGGCAATTAGAAATCGATCGAGTCGTTTAGCAATACTAGCTGATCCTTTTCGACCATTCCTCCAGGTAAGCAGAAGCTCGGCCGACTTCATATCGATCAAAGCATTTTTGTAGAAAATATGATTAAAAAAGTTATATAATGGATCAGACAACGCCTTATCTCCCCACATTTATTTTGGACTGGTAATTAAGTTGAGATCACCAACAAGTATGAGGTTCTTAGCCTCCAGTAAGCCCAGGTCATCAAGTCGTTGCCAGAAGACTTTTCGGTCAACACAGGGGCCATATACGTTGAGCAAATTGATAGATCTGTAGAGTTCGAAGCAGTTTCCGGAAAGTAAAATTCCCCCAGGGCTGAGCATCGGTGAAAGATCAAATAAGTTAGGGTCCCAAGAGGCCAATAGGCCCCCCTAGTTTCCCACAGAGCTTGCTGCGCAGGACAACCAGCTCGGACGAAACTGATGCAGAAAATGCCTGGCCACAGCTGCGTCCACTAGTGTTTCTTCTAGGAAGATGATTGAAGTTTGAATCTGCTCGAGGATTCTTCGCATGGAGGCTTGTTTTAGGGGTCCTCCAACCCCTCTGATGTTGAAGGATAACATGATCATGATTTCCCTCTGGCAAGGGCTTTTAAATCTTTAAGTGCCCCGTGAGTAGGAACAGAAGTAGTGACCAATGACAATGATCCAATCAGAGTCTTCTTTCGTGCACTACGAGTTTTTAGTGGCGATAGTTCAAGCCCAATACCTTTTGACCAGGTAGGATCCAGATCTGGTGAAGGAATAACTCTTGAATATGAAGGCTGGTTAGATAGATGTGAGGAAGGTTGAACGATATTTTTCCCAATATAGGTCTGGATGGGTATCGAATCAAAAGGGAGAGTGGTTGCAGGGTTATCTTCCAGGAGAAGGTTATCTAGTTGGGTTTCATATTGGGAGGGCTCTGTGTATCCAGCTAGGGTGAAATAAACTTGAGAAAAATCTGTAACTAAAGTGGGTTCAGTCACCGATTCTCTTGTAGGAAAAAGTGGGGGACGAGTAGAGCTGGTGATGATTGGTGGAAAAGGCTCAGGTGAGATTGGCTGGGTAGGGGTGGGTATAGGTGAAGAGACAGGCTGAGCTGGTAGGGAAATCGATGGGTCAGGAGGAAAAATAAAGTCAGCTTGCACAATAATGAAGAGCCTATCCCGGGCTGAGAGGGTATTGTAAAGGGAAGGACAAAGGTTTTGGATCTTACCCACTAAAGTGTCACCCGATGTAGTGTCATCTCCTCGTGGACCGGGAGTCTCCTTCGTCGTCTACTCTGGTGACGATATGTATCCATTGAAATACGACTCTTCCACTGGATCCAAATCAGCTTCAGGAGGGGGGAATTTTGAACAGTCTCTTCTTAGGTGGCCTGTTCTGCAGAAAAAAGAACAGCGAAACGGGATACCAAGGTAGTCCAGGTGCTGAGAGTAGAGATGATTACGCCAGTCTATCTCCAAAATTTCAGGAAGTCTAGCCTGAATATCTATGTCCACATAGATCCTCACCATTTTTCTGTCTGGAGCCTCTAGATAGTTTAAATCTACCATTAGGAAATGTCCTAAGGAAGCTCCAATGAGTTCAAAAGCTCGCTGGTTCCAGAGATGTAGTGGGAGACCAGGAAGGAGTACCCAGATGTGTCTGTGGCTAAAGAACTTCGTGGATGGGTTAAAGCCAAGTCTCTGACATTTAAGCATGAGACTTCCCCCATCAATAGGCCAGAAACTTCCTAGGATCAAAGCAGAATCCTCTGGAGTCTTGAAAATAAAACCTAGCCATCCATTTTGTAGCAGATGTGTCTTAGGCAGGTAGCCAAGAAGCGGTTTCCAGTTATTTGCGATCCAATCCTCTATCTTCTGGTTACATTTTTCTTTATATGCGAAATTCCCTACTAGAGCGCACAAGGCTAGGTTGCAAGCCTCTGATAGACCAATATCCATACCAAGTATGAGATTGGGATGTTTTCGTTTAGGTTTCCAAACCTTTTGTGGTCGCTTACGGAAACCAGAAATTTTGTAAGAGGGGGAAACGTCCGAGATCCTGCTACCTGGTTGAGAAAGTCTCCCCCTGATTCCTGTTCCAAACTATGTTAATCCTTCATGAATTCACTTCAGTTTTCCTGGAGAGCTAGCAGGAGATCCTTCTAAAAAGGAGAGTGAAGTTTCGACATTCGTAGGAGCTGCAGACAGTTGTGTCAGACTGGCAGTGTAGAGGGGATTCTTGGGTCTAGAGTTCAATAGTGGATTCATGCCAGAGTGGTTATTAAAACGAAAATGTCTAGAGCAGAGGTTATCTATCGATGCTGTGAAATCCGAGTGGTCCCATGGGTATCCCAGACCCCCTATAGTAGGATCTGAGCACTTAGGCTCCATTGGGAAACTTTTATAGATTCCAAACCGGGTTTTTTAAGGAGATCTGAGAAAGTCTAAAAGTCAGTCGGGAGCGGGGGGGGGCATCCTTGTTTGGCGAGGCAAGTGGGAACCAGAAGGAAGTTTTAAAAGAGAGAAGAGAAACAAAGGGACACGCAGAGGAATTCAGGAAGACAGTAGTCTTGGAAACAACAGCCAGATGCTTTAAACAATAGCTCAAAAGACGGTTTTAGTGTATAGCCTGAAGCCTGTATAAAGGGTGAAGTCTAGAAAAACTGAAAAATACCTCCCACTAGACACCAAGAGTTGGTATGTGCAGTCTGACAGTCCTGTCAACACACCGAGAGATCACTCAAGCCGAGCGGGCAGAGTCTTTTGTCTTTCGTGGGTGCCAAAAATAACCAGTTTCAGATTCAAAATCGCCATCGCCAAAATCGCTATCACCCAAAGATAGAGAGTTTTGAAAATTGTTAAAATTCAAAAAAAAAACCGAAGTACTTGAGAGATACAGATTGCATCTTAACATATTTTTCGAATTCCATAGTGCAAAACCAAATTTCAATGTTATTCAATAAAGTAAAGTTAAAAATAAGGAGAAGAAATGAGGGCAAGTGTTAAGCCATCATGGCGAAAGGCAAGGGATAGCTTGTAGAGGAGGAGGGCCTTAATCAAGGGTATCATGACACTCTCATGGGTGTCTACTAGAACCTAACAACACTATAAAACCATACATTTTAATAAGTAATGGAATTATGTAGTTAATTCTTTCCCATTATATATGTCAATTCATTGTCCTGAACTTCCATATATTGTACATGTATATCGAGATTCAATATAAAATAGGTCATTGTTTATAGAAGAAACTTCTAAGAGGGTTTGTAATTTAATATAAAATAGGTTAGTATTTAGAGAACAAACTTTTAAGAGGGATATATATATATATATATATATATATATATATATGTGGTTTTAGTAACGATCGTTATAAGAAAACCATTAATAGTGTTTATGTATTTAGTAAGAAATTAATGTGTAATAAAAATTTGAAGTAGTTTAAGGATTTTCAAAATTGTGAATTTACTAATACTTTATAGTTTTACAAAATTATAACAAAATTACAATATTAGAAAATATATGATTATTCCATTTATCAATTCTTATTGATGTACTTAAGTAATAGAAAATTGATCAAAATAAAGAATCAAAATTGGCTTGAGAGAATGAATCAAATTTGAGGGATTCATTATGTCGTACCTCCTGTAATTTTTCTTATAGGTAAGTAGAAGAAAACATAAAATTGAAGAGGGTCACGACCCACAATGGAGAAGGTTGAATTCATCCCTCATAGAAGTTCCCTTGACAGTAAGGAAAATGGTGCTTGTTCTTGGTCTTTACATGTTTTCTCATAGTTCCTCCAATATTATCAATGTTTCCATTTGTAACAACATTTCAGATATTTAGAGCTAATCTCAAATACTTTTGATTGAAGGTTTGATGTGTTAAGAATATGTAAATGCATGCACCATGCAATATGTTTCTTTTATTTCTTTCATTGCCTTCTTTCCCTAGGGGCACAATCCACTTTAAAATAATAACAATAATAAAGATTCATCTATGCCACTACATAGACAATTGTATCCATTATGCTTGTTTGATGGTTTACCTTGGTAATTTCAAATTATTGAATATGTTGCATGTGTAATGTTCAACTTGATTTTGTCACCACCATGTATATTCATAGGGAACGACCCATAACTTGGTTAATGAGGTATTCTCTTGTTATCTCTTGAGAGACAATTAAGACCCCATTCTTATCATCTCATTTCCAATCAATGAAACTAGGTGATGGTCGTAACCATAGGAAAACCATAGGTAGTCTATTGAGAAAATAAACATTTTTAATGTCATATAGTTCTTAGTGGTGATTCTCCTCATCAAGAATGGGAGGTTTTGAGCTAGTTTGAGAAATTATATGTAATCCATTCATAACCTAGGACTTAGGTTGCTAAATCGAAATGTGAATGGTTGCTCATATACAGGTATAGGAATCTCTTTGAAAGCACCTGGTGTCAATGGAAACCCATGATGGATTTGAGAATTAATACTATTTTCAATTTTACTATTTCCAGTAGAACTTTTGATTGAACTCTCTCTTTGATAGTCCTTGAGTGTATTTGAGCTAGTAGCACCTCAACTAGTTGGAAGTAAGGAAGTTGAAAGTGAGGTAGAAGAGCAAAGATCCAGAGTAAGGATCTATGGTGCAATGCATTGTGGTTTTTATAGCCTGGCATTTGGCAGTTGCAAAAGTACAAAACATTGGCAAAGGTGCACAAATCAGAGGTTACAAGTTCAAAAATATGTAACAAATTATGACAGATAGTTTCCATCTTCATATAGTGAACAATTTTCAGCTCACATTTCCAATTTTGTTCCAAAGGAAAATGTTATGGATGAACATATATAATATAGATAATGTAATGAAACAACTTGTAAAAGGCCAATAATTTTATTGTTGGTGAAGTAATGATTCTCATAGTTACCTTCCATAGACTACACAAAATAGGAGCAAGAGTAGGATATCGACTTGGCTAGGTTTGAGGTGAGGAAATAACATTGAGTTGTCTCTACTCTACTCATGGATATATTTCTATACTGGCCTTTCCAAAATTTAGAAAGAACTACAATACTAAGCATTGGTTGTCATTTGGGATTGATCCTCTTATCCTATTATACAATTTCTAGATAGGTAGTTTTTTAGCCATGTAGCTAGGTATAGTTTTTAGATCTGTTTCCAAATAGGTTATCTTGGATTCCAAGTGTTTGTTTTTTCTTTAAATTCACTCTTAATGTTGTGGGGATTTATACCATTCACAAATTATGCATGAAAAGAAGCAGTTTCCCATCTCCCTAGAAGACTTCTCTATGACTATCGATCTGTAAAATGTCATGGATATTCCACTGGAACAGTTCATCACAACAGGTCATATAAAATACTAAAATATTTACTATTAAGGTTATTTTTTCCTTGAGTTCTCCATAATATTAGTCATTAATTTTTTTTCTTATGCATGAAATAGATAAAATACAAAAAAAAAAATAGTAAAATACAATCACACCATCCACAAATAAACACAAGATATAGCTTCGAAAACCCAATATAGGAGAAATCCCAGCTAGAAGGTGAGGTTGCTCTGCTCTCTTTTCTCTAGTTTAGAAATGATGCAAGTACAAAGAAAGAGGCACTCTTTGTGGAGTTTCCTTTGACCTTTGGACTATATGGCTTCTACAAAATCTCTCCTACAAAATATCTCCTACAAAATCACATAATACCACTCTCAAATGTTTTTCTCAACTATGGAACAAAATGCAATGCAAAAGAATGGAACCCCTTCTCCTCCTTATGGGACGATATTTAACATAGCCTGATAGCCATCTAGGGGTAGGTTTTTGAATTCCTCAACCCTCAATTGTGATAGGGTTTTGGACCTTCTAGAATCTTCTTGAAATCACTTACATTTCTAGCCCCATATGCATGTGTAACGGGGGATGACATGGAATCCTCTCGTATCATGGTGGTCAACATGGTAGGTCAACTTGCAGAAGGCATAAATTTTTCATATGAGCTCTGATTGACATGTGTTTTGCACCGTTGAAAAGGTCTCAATGTGTAGAATAACATCACAAGGTCTAAGCTATGTTGGGAAATTTCAGCCCCCAAAAATGTCATTTGATGCCTCAAATGGCCCTAGAAGTTTTTGGACCCCAATTTTCCAAACTATGACTTACCACTAAAATGGATTTGCAAGATGATTCCTCCAATGTTTTTCACTCTTAAAGGATCGAGATAGATGAAAAACAATATTATGATCCAATCTGGATCATACCTTCCCATTTAGGGAGGATTTTGGTCCCCTAAATCTTTACTAAATGAGCTGAGGAAATTTATTCTCTATCTTCTCCATGGAGTGCCACTTTGCTTTTCCTGGAAGTTGTCCTGTCAGCCCAATCTTCCAAAGGTCATGTTTCCCCTGTCTTGCAGCTATGGACCACTTTTTCAAAATTGTGTCCTTTTCCAACTTTGCTTGAGCATATTATGCTAAGTCCTCCATGGAAGGTAGAACCTACTCCTCCTCCTGAACCAGCATGGAAGGATCATAGAGTTTGAGATTATCCACATTCACTAATGAGTATATGTGCATGTATATGGGTAGAATAAGTCTATAGGAATTATCTCCTATATTTTCCAATATCTCGAAAGGACCATACTGCAGATCCTTGATCTTCTTACCAAGACCCTATAGCCTTCCTTACTCAGTTGTAACCATACTATGTCCCCCACTATAAATGTTTTCTTTGTTCTATGTTGGCCATTCCTAGCCTTGTGATTTTCCTGTGACTTCTTCAGTGTCTCTTGTACTTGCAAATGGATCTACTTGATCTTCTCAACATTTTTTTCTTTTTTTAATGCATCTCCTATGAGGTCCTCCCTCACTCCTCTTTGTTGTTCATATACAACATCTAAGGGTGAAGGTGGAAAATATCCAAAGCAAGTTTCCAAAGGTGACTTACCAATAGAAGTGTGAATTGCTCTATTATAAGAGTATTGTATATAAATTAAATTTTCGTCCCAGGTCTTCAGATGGTTTTGATTGTAACCCCTCAAAAGATGCACCAAAGTCTTGTTGACTACTTCTATCTACCCATTTGTCTGTGGATGGAATTTTGTAGATATATGAAACTTAGTGTTCATATTATCCCACAATGTAGTTCAAAATGCACTGAGAAATATGGTATCCCTATCTGAGATGATTCACCTTGGTATTTGATCCACAATTGGATCCAAGAGACTGATAGGGCTGAAAAAGGATAAAAAATGAATGTTCTTGGAATCGAACAAAAATAATGCCATTGCATCTGTCTCGTCGCTCTGATTCCGACCATATATTTACTTTCTCAAATGGACGTTGTATGAGAGAGTTATTTCACTCTTACCATTTTTCCAAACAGGCAAAAAGTCAATAGTCAAAGAGTGACGTGGCACTTTCTAGAGGTGACACATGGCAGTGGAAGCACAACAGCAGGTGACTAATTAGTGATAGGGATCCACCCAAAAGTTGACAAGTGGTAGTTTGTTTACGAATTGTTGGGTGCCACATGGCCCAGTCATGGGCTGTCACGTGGAACCATGGGATTGGTCAATGGGTTCATATGGAAAAATGTTATGGAGTCCATGGGGTTTGATCCCATGACCTCCTGGGTCAAGCCAAATCTTGACAAAGTCCCTCCACCAATGCACCCTTGTGTTTCTTATTTAACAAGGATCACTTTAGTTTAAATAAAGTGTACTAAAGTGAAAAGGGGCAAAAAGGGGGTTGGGGATAAGCCCCAGCCCATGGTCAAAATCTTGCATGTGACCACAACCCAACAAAGGAGGGCACTCCCTCTCGTGTGTGCCCAAAAGATAAGCACCAGCCCCAGGATCCAAGGATATCCCATGAGACCAGGGGGGCGCACTCCAAAAGGGGCCTAGCCCAGCTAAGGCATCCTTTTATTAGCCCCTGATCCCATACAGAGTGCCATAAGACCAGGGTAGCATGCCCAGTTAGGGGCTAATCCCTTTTATTTGCAAAAAATGGGTTATTAACATTAGAAAATGTGATGTTTTAGTGATTTTCAGGCCTGTTAAGGGAGATTTTGGTCATTTTTGGGGGATATTGGGCTCTTTTTGAGGCCAAATTTTGGGAGGAAATTGGGGAATGATAACCAACTTTAGATCTATATAAACCACGCCTATTTGAGGCCATGGAGGATAGTCAGAGTAGAGTTATGCTGAAGGGAAGCCAAGCCAAAGCCATTTTTATGCGGGGAAGCTGTTGAGGAGCAGACGCTTGCGGGCCATTTATGGGAGCTCCGGTCATCCATTTTGCATGTCGTTTCTTCTGCTGGGTTCTAGAGATATCGAAGAACATGACCAGATCAATATTGCAGCCTAATGGAACTATTGCGTTGTATTTTTTGAGCTTTGAACAGAAATAAAGAAGCCTCCCCCACTAAGACAAAGGCTCGGAGACGTAGGCAATTTTCTGCCGAACTCCGTTATCACTTCTCTTGTTATGGTTTGTTGTTCTTATTGCTTCAGCTCAGATCTGTATTTTGTATTATGGTTGTGATATATTCTCTCATCTTCATCCTCTTTTATTCAACTTCCTAAATGGTTAATTAACACATGCAATTAAAAACTCAACCATAGTCATTAAAAGATCTTTTCCGGATCAAGTGGTATCAGAGCTAGTTGACGTTTGGATTTGAGTTTTGCATGTTAACTAAGGAAAAGATATAGCGTGGTGAAGGTGAGATTGTTGCAGAGAATCCATTAATTGGAGAGGAAGAGATTTTCTCACAACGAGAAGATGGCATCGGAATAAGGGCTTTCTCAGGATGAGAAAGAGTTTCGGAAAACTTTCCTTGCTATGTTGGAGATGGTGAAAGTTTTGTACGAGGATTACTTGGAATGGAAGAGACAAGTTTTGGGTGAATCTTCAAAGGGAAAAAATGAAGAGGAATAGGATCATCCTCAAATTCCTCCTTCACCTCCATCATCACCTCCTTCTTCTCCTTCTTCTTCAAGTTCAAGTTCTAAATCAAATGCAAAGAAACATGTTCTTAAACATAAGAATGAAATGTCATTGTTAAAATTTGATGTTAAATTTGAGTTACCCATATATGATGGTCAAGTAAATGCAGAGAAACTTGAAAATTGGATCAGGCAGATGGAGGTTTACTGCAGTGTGCATCAGATCAAGGATGAGGCCACCCAAATCAAGTTGTCATCTTTGAGACTTGTAGGTACAACTCTCATCTGGTGGCAAAACAAGTTGCAAAATGGAACGCAACAAGTGGGTAATGTATTTCCATCATGGCAAAGATTCATTTTTGCACTTAGGAAACAATTCTATCCTTTGGGTTATAAAGAAAAAACATTAATTGAATGGCAATCTTTAAAACTAAGAAAAGGACAAACAGTGCAAGAGTATACCGATGGCTTTCGAAAAATGGCATTGATGTTAGATATCCCTTTACAAACACAAGAAACTCTTATGAAGTATATAGGAGGTTTACCTGGGCATATTAGAAACACTGTATTCATGTTTGGACCCACTAACCTTGATGAGGTTTCTGTTCAAGATACGTATATTGAAGCAGGATGCAAGAAAGAGGGACATGATGAGGACAGATGTTGGTAGTTGCATCCCGAGAAGAGGCCAAAGTTGTTCAAGGTAAAGAAGGGAATGCAAATAGTGGCAACGACAAAAAGACCCATAGACTTGGGATCGGATTCAGGTGATGAATCAAAGATCTCATTGGTTGGTATGACAGGTAAAATTGGTGAAGGCATTGATTGTAGAAGCAACTTGTTTCATATAAGGGTAATCATGCGACACACTAAGATAGACACATTAATCGATAGTGGATCTCAATCTAATCTAATCTTAGAAGAATTGGTTAAGCAATTGGGGTTAAAAACACAAGTACATCATAAGCCTTACACACTTAAATGGATAAGCAATCATCATCAAATGCACATAACAAAACAATGCACAATCAAATTTGCAATTTCATCTAAGTATGTGGACGAAGTAACATGTGATGTAGTTCTGTTAAGAGAATGTGGAATGGTCTTAGGTAGTCCATACTTATATGATCGTAAGGCAATCTTCTACAGGACAAAGAATCAATATCAGTTAACGAAAGCAGGTCAAGATTAGTTCATGCTCATCATGTTAAGGCAAATAAAACACTTCAAACAATGGAACAATTAAAGAAGGCAGTGAAAGAAAGCAACAAACAAATAATTGTTTCAAATGAAGTAATCGATCTTAGCAAGAACAAGAAATGATTGTTGAATGGAAAATCAATCATAAGTTGCTTCAAGATAGGCTCATGTCGTGCAAATATTACAAGTATATCATCTCATTTGCAGTCATCTTTTTTATGCTATCATTAGTAATGTTGTCTACATGGATGATAGTGGCTTCAGTAAGATGTAACATGGTTCAAATGGCTAACAATATGTTGTCAGTTGTCATGATTGTATTATAGTTGATCTTGATGAGACAGGTGCACAAGAAAGAGTTCACAGACAGAGGACAAGCCGGGTGGCCTATCCCGAGCTTGTTGATTGGTCAGTAACCTTTTTGGGACCAAAAGGTCCTTTAGTGGGGAGGTGTGATACAGAATTGGATCCAAGAAACTAATAGGGCTCAAAAAGGATCAAAAATGAAACTTATCAGAATTGAACAAAACCAGTGTCATTATGTCCATCTCGTTGCACTGATTCCATCCATATATTTACTTTCTCAAATGGACGTTGTATGAGAGAGTTATTACACTCTGACCATTTTTTCAAGCAGGCAAAAAGTCAACAGTCAAAGAGTGACGTGGCACTTTTTGGAGGTGACATGTGGCAGTTGCAGAAGTGACAAGTGGCAGCACAGTAGCAGGTGATTGGTCAATGATAGGGATCCACCTAACAGTTGACAAGTGGCAGTTTGTTGACGAATTGTTGGGTGCCACATGGCCCAGTCATGGGCTGCCATGTGGCAACATGTGATTGGTCAATGGGTTCATATGGAAAAATGTTATGGAGTCCATGGGGTTTGATCCCATGACCTCCTGGGTCAACCCAAATCTTGACAAAGTCCCTCCACCAATGCGCCCTTGTGTTTCTTGTTTAACAATGATCACTTTAGTTTAAATAAAGTGTACTAAAGTGAAAAGGGGCAAAAAGGGGGATGGGGATAAGCCCCAACCCATGGTCAAACTCCTGCACATGACCACAAACCAGCAAAGGAAGGCGCTCCCTCTCATGTACGCCCAGAAGATAAGCACCAGCCCCAGGATCCAGGGATATCCCATGAGATCAGGGGGGCGCACTCCAAAAGGGGCCTAGCCCAACTAAGGCGTCCTTTTATTAGCCCCTGATCCCATACAGAGTGACATAAGACCAGGGGTGCACACCCAGTTAGGGGCTTATCCCTTTTATTTGCATAAAATGGATTTTTAACATTAGAAAATGTGATTTTTCAGTGATTTTCAGGCCTGTTAATGGAGATTGTGGTCATTTTTGGGAGATATTGGGCTCTTTTTGAGGCCATATTTTGGGAGGAAGTGGGGGAATGATAACCAACTTCAGATCTATATAAAACAAGACTACTTGAGGCCATGGAGGACATCCAGAGAAGAGTTATGCTGAAGAGAAGCCAAGCCAAAGCCATTTTTGTGTAGGGAAGTTGTTGAGGAGCAGACGCTTGCGGGCCATTTCTGGGAGCTCCGGTCATCCGTTTTGCATGTCGTTTCTTCCACTGGGTTCTAGAGATATGGAAGAACATGACCAGATCATTCTTTTAGCCTAATGGAACTGCTACATTGAAATTTTTGAGCTTTGAACATAAATAAAGAAGCCTCCCCCACTAAGACAAAGGCCCGGAGACGTAGGCAATTTTGTGCCGAACTCCATTATCACTTCTCTTGTTAGGGTTTGTTGTTCTTATTGATTCATTGCAGATCTGTATTTTGTATTATGGCTGTGATATATTCTCTCATATTCATCCTCTTTCATTAAACTTCATAAATGGTTAATTAACACATGCAATTAAAAACTCAACCACAATCATTAAAAGATATTTTCTGGATCAAGTGGTATCAGAGCTAGTTGACGTTTGGATTTGAGTTTTGCATGTTAACTAGGGAAAAGCTACAGTGTGGTGAAGGTGATCTTGTTGCAGAGAATCCATTAATTGGATTGAGGAAGAGAGCTTCTCATAGCGAGAAGATGGCATCGGAAGAAGGGCTTTCTTAGGATGAGAAAGAGTTCCAGAAAACTTTCCTTGCTATGTCGGAGATGGTGAAAGTTTTGTACGAGGATTACTTGGAACGAAAGAGACCAGTTTTGGGTGAATGTTCAAAGGGAAAAAGTGAAGAGGAAGAGGATCATCCTTAGATTCCTCCTTCACCTCCATCATCACCTCCTTCTTCTCCTTCTTCATCAAGTTCAAGTTCTAAATCTAATGCAAAGAAACATGTTCATAAACATAAGAATGAAATGCCATTAAATTTGAGCTACCCATAAATGATGGTGAAGTAAATGTGGAGAAACTTGACAATTAAATCAGGAAAATGGAGGTTTACTGCAGTGTGCAACAGATCAAGGATGAGGCCACCCAAATCAAGTTGGCATCTTTGAGACTTGCAGGTACAGTTCTCATCTGGTGGCAAAGCAAGTTGCAAAATGGAACGCAACAAGTGGGTAATGTATTTCCATCATGGAAAAGCTTCATTTCTGCACTTAGGAAACAATTCTATCCTTTGGGTTATAATGAAAAAGCATTAATTGAATGGCAATCTTTAAAACTAAGAAAAGGACAAATAGTGCAAGAGTATACCGATGGCTTTCGAAAAATGGCATTGATGTTAGATATCCCTTTACAAAACAAGAAACTCTTATGAAGTATATAGGAGGTTTACCTGCACATATTAAACACTGTATTCATGTTTGGACCCACTAAACTTGATGAGGTTTATGTTCAAACTACGTATATTAAAGTAGGAAAAGCAGGTGTGTCAGGAGAATCATCGTCTTCAAGAAAAGAGGACAAGAGGAAATGGCATGGCAAGAATTCAAATGCAGTGATGAGGAAAGAAGGGAAGCCCTCTTGCAAGCATTGCAAGAAAGAGGGACATGATGAGGACAGATGTTGGGAATTGCATCCTGAGAAGAGGCCAAAGTGGTTCAAGGAAAATAAGGGAATGAAAACAGTGGCAATGACAACAATACCCACAGACTTGGGATCAGATTCAGGTGATGAATCAAAGATCTCATTGGTTGGTATGACAGGTAAAATTAGTGAAGGCATTGATTGTAGAAGCAACTTGTTTCATATAAGGGTAATCATGCGACACACTAAGATAGACACATTAATCGACAGTGGATCTCAATCTAATCTAATCTCAGAAGAATTGGTTAAGCAATTGGGGTTAAAAACACAAGTACATCATAAGCCTTACACACTTAAATGAATAAGCAATCATCATCAAATGCACATAACAAAGAAATGCACAATCAAATTTGCAATTTCATATAAGTATGTGGACGAAGTAACATGTGATGTAGTGTCATTAAGAGAATGTGGAATTGTCTTAGGTAGTCCATACTTATATGATCGTAAGGAAATCTTCTACAGGAGAAAGAATCAATATCAATTAAACAAAGCAGGTCAAGATTATGTGGTTCATGCTCATCATGTTAAGGCAAATAAAACACTTCAAACAATGGAACAATTAAAGAAGGCAGTGCAAGCAAGAAACAAACCAATAATTGTTTAAAATGAAGCAATTGATCTTAAGCAAGAACAAGAAATGATTGTTGAATGAAAAATCAATCATAAGTTGCTTCAAGATAGGCTCATGTCGTGCAAATATTACAAGTATATCAGCTCATTTGCAATCGTCTTTTTTATGCTATCATTAGTAATGTTGTCTACATGGATGATAGTGGCTTCAGTAAGATGTAATAGGGTTCAAATGGCTAACAATATGCTTTCAATTGTCATGATTGTGTTACAGTTGATCTTGATGAGACAGGTGCACAGGACAGAGTTCAAAGACAAAGGACAAGCCAGGTGGCCTATCCCGAGCTTGTTGACTGGTCAGTAACCTTTTGGGGACCAAAAGGTCCTTTAGTGGGGAGGTGTGATCTAGAATTGGATCCAAGAGACTGACAAGGCTCAAAAAGGCTAAAAAATGAAAGTTCTTGGAATCGAATGAAACAAGTTCCATTGCATTCATCTCGTCGCGCTGATTCCAACCATATATTTACTTTCTTAAATGGACGCTACATGAGAGAGTTATTGCACTCTGACCGTTTTTCCAAACATGTAAAAAGTCAATAGTCAAAGAGTGACGTGGCACTTTTTGGAGGTGACACGTGGAAGTGGCAGAAGTGACAAGTGGAAACACAGCAACAGGTGACCAGTCAGTGACAGGGATCCATCCAACAGTTGACAAGTGGCAGTTTGTTGACGAATTGTTGGGTGCCACATGGCCCAGTCATGGGCTGCCACATGGCACCATGGGATTGGTCAATGAGTTCATATGGAAAAATGTTATGGAGTCCATGGGGTTTGATCCCATGACCTTCTGGGTCAATCCAAATCTTGACAAAGTCCCTCCACCAATGCGCCCTTGTGTTTCTTGTTTAACAAGGATCACTTTAGTTTAAATAAAGTGTACTAAAGTGAAAAGGGGCAAAAAGGGGGTTGGGGATAAGACCTAGCCCATGGTCAAACTCCTACACATGACCACAACCCAGGAAAGGAGGGAACTACCTCTCACGTGTGCCCAAAATATAAGCACCAGCCCTAGGATCCAGGGATATCCCATGAGACCAGGGGGGCGCACTCCAAAAGTGGCCTAGCCCAACTAAGGCATCCTTTTATTAGCCCCTGATCCCATACAAAGTGCCATAAGACTAGGGGCACGTGCCTAGTTAGGGGCTTATCCCTTTTATTTGCAAAAAATGGGTTTTTAACATTAGAAAATGTGATTTTTCAGTGATTTCCAGGCCTGTTAATGGAGATTTTGGTCATTTTGGGGGGATATTGGGCTCTTTTTGAGGCCAGATTTTGGGAGGAATTTGGGGAATGATAACCAACTTCAGATATATATAAACCAGGCCTATTGGAGGCCATGGAGGATAGTCAAAGAAAATTTATGCTGAAGGGAAGCCAAGCCAAAGCCATTTTTATGCAGGGAAGCTGTTGAGGAGCAGAGGCTTGCGGGCCATTTCTGGGAGCTCCGGTCATCTGTTTTGCGTTCTGTTTCTTCTGCTGGGTTCTAGTGATCTAGGTGGATATCGGTGGCCAGCCATCTTCTCCAACTGGCCCAAAACATGTTTTTGGCAATTTTGTTAATTTACTATTTTTAGTAGTTTTTAACTTCCGGGGCCATTTTGAGGCCCTAAACGATGTTTTTTGAGAAAACGGGGAGCAACATGGATTATAGATCAATGTTCCTCATCCAAAATTTGTTTTCCTCAAAGATATCTTTCCAACTAGCTTTCATACGCCTAAAACGGAGATCGTATGCAAAAGTTACGACCCCGGGAAGTTGATGCACCAACTTACCCAAACGGGGCCCACATGACTTTTGGTGCTTCATCTCCCAGGGTTAGGTTTTTGGATGTCTAGGGTTTTTTGGAATTCCCTCTTATTGTAAAAAGGCCTTCAGAGCCTCATTGTAATCATATTTTCACGGATGCGAGTAGCTGTCACATCTCTTCTCAGAGATAAGCTACCACCATTCTAGCGAGTCTTTCACTCTGTATTTTACAGTCTCTGTACATTTATTTCATTAATAGAAATCGTGTAGTACTGTATATCTGCGACTCTTGTTTTATTTCCACTATATCTCTGTTATATTTTTGTCTCTCTTGCAATATCTCTAAATATTTCTATGATATATCTCCGCTCTCATTTCGTGCCGAAAAATAATCCGGATCAGTGGTATCAGAGCAGGCTGCTCTTGATCGTTTTTCAGTGCATGTCCCCGACGAGGTATGAGTATAGCAAGTTGGGTCTCGAGTTTGTCTCTCTTGAGGAAAATCACTCTCACACACCTAATAAACCCTCAATGGCGGAAGGAAAGAAAAACGATGGAGCAGACAATCCTATCAGTCTGTTGCTTGAGCAAGCTCTCACGCAACAGAGGAACGAAATGATGGAGAATTTTTCCCACATCCTTCAACGCCTGTCGATAGCATCAGGCGCATCTTCATCAAGTGACCACTTTGGAGGCACCTCGCCTTTCAAGGTACAGGTTAATTTTGATATTCCCATATTTGAAGGTCAAATAGATGCAGATGCCCTAGATAAATGGTTAAATCTGCTAGAAGGTTATTTCTCTATTCATAATTTTTCAGACAAGCAAAAGATCACCTTCTCACTCCTTAAGGCTCTCCCCCATTTCAAACATTGGTGGGAAACTTACTGGGAGTAGAGTTCCACAGAGGAGTCTGGAATATATGGGGCCGAGCCCACTTGGGATTTTTTTGTGGATGCGGTAAAGGAACAGTACTGCCCTGTTGGCAACTATGAGGACCAATACATGAGATGGACCACACTGCGGCAAGAGAGGGGCCAATCAGTTCCAGAGTTCACCAATAGCTTCCATACCTTGTGCACCAAGCCGGGTATCAAAGACTTCGAATGACATTTGGTTCTGAAATACCGTGGGGCTCTACATAGATACATCCAAACTAAAATGGATTTTCTGGACATCTCATCACTCGGTGCTGCCTATCGATATGTTGTTAAAATCAAGCAGAAATTTAAGCACCAGAACAAACGGGAGTTCGTATATGCAAATCCACAACAACCAAAGTATGACAAAGACAACCCTAACAAACAGTCTCCCGAAAACCAGTCCAAGCCACAAGAAAAGAAGGGTCACAGGAAGACAAATAAGGACACCAGAAAATGGTGCGATTTCCACAAAATCCCCTGGCACAACACCGATGAATGTCTCTCAAAATAGTCATTGGTGGCTGAGATCAAAGACAAGGAGCCGAACCTTGGTTCAGAATTTGATTCTGAAAATACAGGTAAAAGACAGATCATCGACGCAGACCCCACTGTTATTGTCGCGATTGAAACAATTCAACCAGAAGAACCAACAGATCTAGAAGAGGGGGAGTGCCTTTTTCATTCACAGATGTGGGTGAAGGGGACCCCGCTGCATTTTATTGTTGATAGCGGAAGCCATAAGAACCTCATCTCAGCAGAGGTCGTCAAACAGTTGGGATTGTCGACAACACCACACCCGCAACCATACAGCATCGGGTGGCTTTGCCAAGGATGAGATCTTTGTGTTAGCCAGTAGTGTCGATTTTCATACAACATCCAACCCTTCAAGGATGAGGTATTATGTGATGTTGCCCCACTCGATGTCTGTGATGTTCTCTTGGGTCAGCCATATATGTGGAAATGCCATGCTATCTATGAGTCTCGAGCCCATAGTGTTATTATTAATCAAGGGCGTCATCTCTATAAGATACCAGAGGTAGTTCCAACTACTGCCCCACCTAAACAATGTCGCAAGGTAGTATCTCATACTACAAAATTCATCTTCTCCACAATCTATTCAAAAGGGGAACAAAAGGATATTGCAACCACTACAACCTCAACCCAAGCACCTTCTATCCACCAGAAGCAGGTCGACAAGGTTGCAGTAAAGCACAAAGATTCATTATGCACATAGTCATCTCATGTATCCAGACTGGTTAAAAATATCCAACCCTTCCAGCCACAGGTCCGTGATGACCTTCAACAAACCAAGCAGCGCGACGGTTCAAACAAGACAAGCAACTCACCAAGATTCAGATTCAGCAATCGCTTTCCCCTCTCCCCCAGGAACTCAACGCAATGGAGACCATTGCTTCCTAAGGAGGGAGGATTGATTCAGGTGGATATTGGTGGCCACCCACCTTCTCCAACTGGCCCAAAACATGTTTTTGGCAACTTTGGTAATTTACTATTTTTAGCAGTTTTTAACTTCTGGGGCCATTTTGAGGCCCTAAACGATGGTTTTTTGAGAAAATGGGGAGCAACATGGATCATAGATCAATTTTTATCATCCTAAATTTGTGTTCCTCGAAGAGATCTTTCCAACGAGCTATCATACGCCTAAAATGGAGATCGTATGCAAAAGTTACGTCCCCGGGAAGTTGATGCACCAACTTACCCAAACAGGGCCCACATGACTTTTGGCGCTTCATCTCCTAGGGTTAGATTTTTGGATGTCTAGGGTTTTTGGCATTCCCACTTATTGTAAAAAGGCCTTCAGAACCTCACTGTAATCATCTTCTCACGGATGCGAGTAGCCATCACATCTCTTCTCATAGATAAGCTACCACCATTCTAGCGAGTCTTTCACTCTGTATTTTACAGTCTCTGTACATTTATTTTTTTAATAGAAATCGTGTATTACTGTATATCTACGACTCTTGCTTTATTTCTGCTATATCTCTGTTATATTGTTGTCTCTCTTGCAATATGTCTAAATATTTTTGTGATATATCTTCGCTCTCATTTTGTGCCGAAAAATAATCCTGATCATCTAGAGATATGGAAGAACATGACCAGATCAGTCTTGTAGCCTAATGGCACTACTGCGATGTATGTTTTGAGCTTTGAATAGAAATAAAGAAGCCTCCCCCATTGAGACAAATCCCGAAGATGTAAGAAATTTTGTGTTGAACTCCATTATCACTTCTCTTGTTATGGTTTGTTGTTCTTATTGCTTCAGTTCAGATCTGTATTTTGTATCATGGCTGTGATATAGTCTCTCATCTTCATCCTCTTTCATTCAGCTTCATAAATGGTTAATTAACACATGCAATTAAAATCTCAACCACGGTCATTAAAATATCTTTTCCAGATCAGTATCCCAAACTGCACCTAGACATGTTCAAAGAACAAATTTGCTACTTCATGTCCCTTGATGGTATTTTTACAAGGCATGAGAATGCACATTTTGTTGAACCTATCAACTACCATAAATAAATATCCATGTCCCTTTTGTGTGGTTGGTAACCCTCCCATAAAATACATGGAAATTCTTTCTCAAGGCCGAGTGACTACAAGTAAGGGGTGGTATAGACCTTTCTTCCTATTGTTGGGTTTTTTGGTACAATAAAGTAAACATCCTCTAATATACCATGCTACATATTATTGCATTCTAATCTAATAAACATACCACTGTAAGTTGGTAATTGTCTTTCCAACACCAAAATGTCTTGCAAACTTGGAGGTGTGACCCTCTCTGATAAGCTGCAATTGTTCACCTATAGGAACATAAATATTGTCAAGATTGTAGAGTAAACCATTCTAGAAATTATAGTCACCTTTTCCATCACCTTCTTCTATATGAATTTTTCCATGTAGTTGTTGAAACACCTCCTTGAAGTCCTCATATTTTGTGCATGCCTCTTGTATGCATAACGAGTAAAACACTCCATGTGCATAAGAGTTCCCAAATTTGTAATCTTGGATGTGGGTAGTTGTGAAAGAATGTATGCCAACTTATTTATGTTACCCTTCTTATACTTGATGACTACATGAAATTATTGTAAAAACCCCATCCACTTGTAATGAATGGTTTTTTGTAGCTTACTCTAGACCTACAAATACTTTAGTGTTTCATGATCTGTGTGGATGATGGTCTCCTTTCCCATCAGATTTTGCTTCCACTTTTTGGAAGCTTGTACCAAGTCATATAGCTCCTTGTCAGAGGTAGGATAGTTGAGAATCACTCCATGAAATAATTCATAATGATAGCATGCGGGCCTTCCTCCCCGCATCAGTACTACTCCCATGGCATACCCACTTGCATCTGTCTCCACTTTGAAGTTATTCTGAAATTTTGGTAGTGTGAGCACCGGTGCTTGACTGATCTTTGTTTTCATCTCACCAAAGGCCTTAAGCCGATTCTTCCCCCACTAGAAACTCTTACCACTAGTTTTTATGGCATGGAGTGGTGCAACTATTGTTTAAAATGAAGCTATGAACTTCTGTAAGTATTGTGTTTCCAAAACAAAACTCCTAACTTTAGTGAAATTTGTAGGAATTGGAAATTTCATGATGGATTCCATCTTTGAGGGATCTATCTTGAGCTCCACTCCACCAATCAAATACCCCAAATACACCAAATACTGCTGAGAAATTCACATTTCTTGAGATTGGCCAACAACTGGTGCCTTTTCAGAGTCTCTAACACATGGATAAGATGTGATATGTGCTCCTCCTAGGTAGCTCTATAAACCAATGTATCATCCAAATAAACAATAATAAATAAATCTATATAAGGTCATAAAACATCATTCATTTGTCTCATAAATGTAGTCAGTGCATTGCATACACCGATTGGCATAACCAACCACTCATGCAAACCTTACCTTGTCTTGAAGTCAGTGTTCCAGGTATCTTCTTCTTTGACTCATACCTGGTGATATCTTGATTTCAAATCCATATTAGTGAAGTACTTGCATGCTACAACTGGTCCAATAGATCATCGATCCTATAATGATCCCAAGCCAATTTTTTTCTTGGAATCACTAACTAACCACTGATTTGATTATTATTGGTGTGTATGCAGGTTGGCCATGAAAATTTCGGCCTAGTACAAATAGAGAAGAAGATATGGAATAGATGGCTTCAAGAAAATTATAGAGCTGCATACAAAATTCTCCCAAAGATACAAATCAAGCCTCCCAAAGGCTGCAATAGAAGATGAACGCTCAACTGTAAAACCAAGGTTTCAGCCTAATACTCAAGCAAATGGTACGGCCCTGCTGACTGTTGGTATGGCCTGCTGAAGACGATGGACACCAAGGGTTCGACCATCCTGAAGAAGAATACCTCCAAATGATTTCAAACTCCTCCCAATGATAGATAAAGGCAATGAGAGCCTCCTCCTGAAGTATGGAGCTCAAACACTGAAGCTTCCTCCTCAAACTGCAGAAACCCTAGGATGGTACGACCCTCCTGAAACCCTGGATATGGCCAATAGTATGACCCAACTGAGTGTGGGCTTTGAATCATTTGAAACTCTCCCGAATAATAGATCAGGCAACCAAAATCACTTGAGAGAAGTTTCAAGGTCAGATCTAGCCTATGACCTTCTAGATTTGAGAAACACGGAATCACCAAGTCATACCCTTACTCCTGAAATCATCCCAACCTGTAGATAAATGATAGGGATGTGATAACTCCTCCAAGAATCCCTCAAACTGATGAGCAAGGGCTTGCAAGAAAAACCCTAATTTTGGAAACCTCTCAAGTTTCTTCAATGTGTTGGATCGATCTCTTCCTCAATAAATGGTGTGCCCCTGCAAGAAAACCCTAACTAGTACGGCCTTGCTGGTCCAACTGGTACGAACTTGCTAGTCCTCGTGAATAGATGTTGCCTGTAGAATGGTGTGGGTGGAGTATTTCATCCCTGAGACCAAGCTTGGAGCAAGGTGAGTGGAATATTTCACCATTGAATTGCTCACTAGGATTTGTAATATCAAAATGCTTAAAATTGTATGCTCAAGAGAATCAACAAGAAAATAGAAAAATCTAGAATGGATGAGAGGTGCGCCCTAGCCTTCTCTTTATACTTTTCTTTTATTTCCCTATTGAGTTAATTTAAACCCTAGGGTTAACTCTTAACTCAACCTGCAATACTTCTATTTCTTCATTGAGTTATATTTTAACTCCTTTTACCTTTTTATTAAGTCAACTTAAGAATATAACCTTAGTTTGGTTGAATTTTCCCCTCAGTGTGAGACTATGGCCTAGTGGGGATGCCTAGGCCACTAAGTCTTCTCAAACCTCTTCATCAAGAGGTGGGGGACATTATAGTCTCCCCTGCTAGAAATTGCTTGCCCTCAAGCAATTCCAAACATGTTTCCCATACCACTTGTTCATTCTCCCACGTGGCATCCTCAATGGGAAGATCCTTCCATCTGATCAGGTACTCTTTGATATTTCTTTTCTTGAGCCTCTTCTCCTGAACCTCTAGTATCTCTTCTGGAATCAAAACCAGTTACCCCTTCTCTTCCATGGGAGGTAGTACCTCAATAGGTGTGATGTGTTGGTCGATGGCCCTCTTTAGGCAGGACACATGGAAGACATTGTGTATCATGCTGCCCTGTGGAAGCTCCAACTCGTAAGCTACGACCCCTATCTTCTTGTTGATCATGTAGGTCTCAAAGAAACATGGTTGTAGATTCTTTTATCTGCTTCTTTTTATAGAATCTTTCCTATATGGTTGGATCCTTAGATAGACTAAGTCACCAACCTCAAAATTATGATCAACCCTGTGCTTGTATACTTGGACCTTCTGTTGGTTCTATGCTCTATGTAGATGATCCTTCAACTCTCTAAGGATTTCTTGGCTCTTTTGTACCCAATCCTGTACCATTGGTGCCCTGCTATCACCAAAAGCAATCTCTACAAAAGATAGTGGGTTATACCTGTATAAGGCCCTGAATGGTGTCATGCCTATGAACATGTGTTGGGTGGTGTTGTAGTAGTACTCTCTCAAATGAAACCATCTGACCCACGCTTTATGCTTCCCTTCTACATAATTCCTGAGGTAGCCTTCTACCCACTTGTTGACTATCTCGATTTGCCATCCGTCTACGGGTGATAGATGGTACTAGGGGTCAAGGTCGTACCAACCAGTCTGAACAAATCCTACCAAAATGTACTCATGAGCCTGCTATCTTTGTCACTAACAATGGTCTTGGGTAGGGCGTGCAACTTGAAAATCTACTTGAAAAACAATTTGGCCAACTATATTGCAATGAAGTTTGTGGCTATGGAGAAGAAGTTTGAAAACTTTGTCAACTTGTCCACCACTACAAAAATGCAGTCCTTCCCCTGCGTCCTCGGCAACCTAGTGATAAAATCCATGGATATGCTTTCCCACTTGTGCTCTGGAATGGGTAAGGGTTGCAGTAGTCTTGTTGGGTGAGTGTGTTCATCTTTGTTTTTCTGGCATGTAGTACACTCCTTGACATGCTTTATTACATCCTCCTTGAGGCCCTTCTATGAGAACATCTCTCTCACTTGCTTGTACATCTTACTAATCCCTTGGTTCCATGCCATTGGTGAGTCATGACATGCCTACAACACCTTGGCCTTGAAGGTCGATCCACGAACCAAAAAGATTTGGTACTTGTAATAGATGAGGTCATTGATAATACTGAAGTTATCATCCTATACATGTCCATCCAATAGCTGACAAGGAAACTAATCCTTTGCATACTCCATCACTAAGTGGTCCTTCCAGTCAACTAATACACATGTCATGGAAAAAATGGATGGCCTCCTGGACAATGCATCAGCCACCATGTTGTGCTTCCCTTTGAAAAATTCAATTTCAAAGTCATACGCCTGTATTCTGCTTACCCATTTCTGTTGGCTTTCATTTAATTCCTTCTGCTCCAATAGGTATTTAAGACTGTTATGATTTGATTTGACCACAAACCGTGCACCTACCAGATATTACCAGAATTTGGCTAGTGTGTACATGATAGCCAACATTTCTTTGTCATAAATGTTGTAGAGTATCTCAGGACCCCTGAATTTTCGGCTCTCATAGGCAAGACAGTGCCTATTCTGCATCAGTACGACCCCTATGCCTTCTCCTGAGGCATCGCACTCTAAGGTGAAAGGTAGGTCGAAATCTAGAAGAGCTAGGGCTGGGCACGTGCTCAACACCTTTTTCATTTTATCCATCATAATTTGATCTTCTTCACTCCATTTGAAGGCTTCCTTCTTCGTCAAATTGGTCAAGGGTGCACACAGTTGAGAAAACCCTTTGACAAATTTCCTGTAGTAAGTGCACATGCCTAGAAATCCCCTTAGCTCTGTGAGTGTATCAGGGGTAGGCCACTCCATAATGACTTTTATTTTCTCCTAATGCACCTATACCCCCTTTGCTCCGATGATGTGTCCCAAGTAAAGAACTGTTGTCATTCCAAACTCACATTTGGACTCCTTAGCATACAATGACTGTTCCTCCATTATAGACAGAATTTGGTCCACATACCAAAGGTGTTCCTCCCACGTCTTGCCGTAAATGAGAAAGTCATCAAAAAATACTAGCAAGTGATTCCTCAGTTGTTTATTGAACACATGGTTCATGCAATATTGGAACGTAGATGGGGCATTGGTTAACCCGAAGGAAATCACCAAGAACTCATAATGGTCGTAATGACACCTGAAAGTTGTTTTTGAATTGTCCTCCTACCTCATCTTGATTTGATGGTAGCCAAAACGAAGGTCAATCTTTGTGAAATAGACAACTCCATTTAGTTTGTTTAGCAACTCATCAATCATGGGTATAGGGTACCTGTTTTTTATTGTCTTTTTATTCAAGGCCCGGAAGTCAATGCACATCTGCATTGTCCCATCTTTCTTCTTGACCAGCACTACTGAAGAAGAAAAAGGGCTAGAGCTTGGCCCGATGTGTCCCATGTCCATAAGTTCTTTGATGGATTTCTCTATATCGTCTTTATACTTCTTTAGATTCCTATATGGTGTGGTGATGAATGGCTTAGCCCTTGCCTCTATCTCAATGATATGCTCAAACCCCCTGTCTGGTGGCACCCTTGGAGGAATCGATCCAAACACTTTGTGGTGCTTTTCAAGGATCTATTGGATCTCTGGGGTGTAGTGAACCTTATCCCACTCATCCACACGTGTTGAAATCCTACATTCAGCTGCATATACAATCTCCTCTCTCCTGAATATGGCTTCCATCCTCTTGGTCGTAACTACCTTGGCAGAATTACCTATCATGCCTCTGAGCACTACCTTTCGTCCACCCTCTTCTGTAAAAGACATCTCCATGGTCTTGTAGTTGGTGGTGATAGGCCCCAATGTGCTGAGCCACTGAACTCCAAGGATGATGTTAGTGTTCGAAAGGTCCATCACATACACGTCCTGTACTAACTCATGCCTTCCGAATGTAAGCCTCATACATGGAATGTATCTGTCACACGACATAGTGCTTCCAACTGCTACCTCCACCTTGAACCCTTCAAATCCTACCATGGGTATGTGCCTCATCTTCAACAGTGTTGATTCAGTGAAGTTGTGAGAGGCTCCTCCATCAATCAATACTAATACCTTTTTCCCCTGGAAGACTCCTCTCATCCTGAAGGTGTTGAATTTGGGTACCCCACTGATAGATGATAAGGTGGCTTTCCACTTAGTTGTACTGTCTTGTTCTGTGACCACCTCCTCTGATGTCTCTGTGGCTTCGACCTCCATGTTCTGAAGTTGGCTGTAATCTTCCTCCTCCTCATTGTCTGAGGTCCCCTCTATGTAGTGCACTTGGCCACGACCCATGCACTTGTGTGATGGGTTCCATGGTTCCTTACACATGAAGAAGAGTTGATTCCTTATCATTTCCCTCCTGGTGTTATCATCCATTCTACCATGGCCCCTGTCAAACCCCCTTAGGTCACGTCCCCCCTGGTTCATTGGAGGTCTCTAGTATCTTCCTCCAGTGTTAAGAGGTGGACTAGGTACAAAATTTGGTTTGGCAACTGGTCCTAGGTCCCTTGTCCTCCAAATAGAATCCTGTAGGTTTGTAGGCTTAAAATACTTTACCCAACCCTTCAAGGGTTCCATCAACCCCTCAGTGAAGAGCATCATGAGCCTAGTTGGTGATATATCATGCACCATGACTACTAACCTCTGAAATTCCTCAATGTATGCCTCGACTGCCCCTGTTTTCTTAAGCTGTGTGAGCTATCGGAAGGATAGTTCAAGATCCCCCTGATCAGATATGTCAATGAGTCTTTGGGTGAATTTTGTGTAGGTCACTATATAGTTGTGGCCTAGGGTGGTGAGTCCATGATACCACCAGTCATGAGCTTTCCCATCCAAATACATAGTGGAAAATGTGATGGCTTCCATCTCCCTCATGGGATTAAGCTGCAGATAAGTGTCCAGTTTTTGAACCCATGCCTAGGCTGTCATCTTGGTCGTACCATCAAAGTATGGGATTTATATCTTCCCTGCTCTTCGTTCAAACTCAAAACTGCTTCTATGGTTTGGCATGGGATTGTTTCTAAACTTGAGTTGGCAATATTGATCCAGGGACATCTGCCTCTGAATGATCATATCCAAGCCATATTATTCTCTAGTACACTGTGCCATCTTCTCAACAAAGTCATCCACCTTCTCTTGCTGTACTTGTTCATTTGTGAATGTGGGAAAGTATGGTCTAGGGTTATCCCTTCTCCCCATATGTCCATGTGACATACCCCCTCCATGGCTTCCCTCGGATCTAGTATCCTTTTCCATATTATACTTGACTTCCCCACGGGATCCACCAACCTCTTGGTTTCCATACGTCTCAGAGTCTTTCCCCTGATGAGTCATATGCATCAATAGCTCAGTTATATGAGTCTGGTTCTCATCAATCTTCCTTAGATTCCCATCTACCTTCTTCAAGGTCTCATTGATTTCAACTTGACCCCTTCGGTTTGTCTCCTGGATTTCCTGTAAATGGTGGACCAGGTTACCTTCTGTAAGGTTTAAGGTTTGATGGAATTTGTTGAATTCAGATGCCAAGAAAGACAAGACCTGTGGCTCACAGTCATCTCCCGATCCCTCCATTTTGGCTTCTGTTTCACTAGCCAGCTTCTTCCTTGTGCCCATAAAGATACCACTATACCTCTGCATGCGCTAATCCTCACAGGTTTAGAGAATAAAATCTCTGATACCACTGTAATGATCCCAAGCCAATTTTTTGCTTGGAATCACTAACTAACCATTGATTTGATTATTATTGTTGTGTATGCAGGTTGGCCATGAACATTTCGGCCTGATACAAATAGAGAAGAAGATCTGGAATAGATGGCTTCAAGACAATAATAGAGATGCATATAAAATGCTCCTGAAGATACAAATCAAGCCTCCCAAAGGCTGCAATAGAAGATGATCGCTCAACTGCAAAACCAGGGTTTCATCTTAACCCTCAAGCAATTGGTACGACCCTGCTGACTACTGGTGCAACCTGCTGAAGAAAATGGACACCAAGGGTTCAACCCTCCTAAATATGAAGACCTCCAAATGATGTCAAACTCCTCCCAATGATAGATCAAGGCAATGGGAGCCTCCTCCTGAAGTATGGAGCTCAAACATTGAAGCTTCCTCCTCAATTGTAGAAACACTAGGATGGTACAACCCTCCTGAAACCCTTAATATGGACAATAGTATGGACCAGCTGAGTGTGGGCTCTGAATCATCTAAAACTCTCCCGGATGATAGATCAGGTAGCCACAAGCACTTGAGAGAAGTTTCAAGGTCATATCTAGCCTATGGCCTTCTAGATCTGAGAAATACTGAATCACCAAGTCATACCCATACTCTCGAAATTGTCCCAACCTATAGATATATGATAGGGACATGATAAGTCCTTCAAGAATCCATCAATATGATGGGCAAGGGATTGAAAACAAAACCCTAATGCTGGAAACCTCTCAAGCTTCTTCAATATTCTGGATCGAGCTCTTCCTCAACAAATGGTGTGCCCCTGCAAGAAAACCCTAGCTGGTACGACCTTGCTGGTCCAACTGGTATGACCTTGCTAGTCCTCTTGAATAGATGTTGGTTGTAGAATGGTGTGGGTGGAGTATTTCATCCTTGAGACCAATCTTGGAGCAAGGTGAGTGGAATCTTTCACCACTGAATTGCTCACTAGGGTTTGTAATATCAAAACCCTCAAAACTGTATGCTCAAGAGCATCAACAAGCAAATACCAAAATCCATAATGGATGAGAGATGCTCCCTAGCCTTCTCTTTATACTTTTCTTCTATTTCCTTGTTGAGTTAAGTTAACCCCTAGGGTTAAATCTTAACTCAACCTCCAACGCTTCTATTTCTTCATTGAGTTATCTTTTAACTCCTTTTACCTTTTTATTGAGTCAACTTAATAATATAAACTTAGTTTGGTTGAATTTTCCCCTCAGTGTGAGACTATGGCCTAGTGGGGATGCCTAGGCCACTAAGTCTTCTCAAACCGCTTCATCAAGAGGTGGGGGACATTACAAATCCTTGGTAGAGGGTATCTATTCTTCAGTGTAATCTTGTTCAATGCCCTATAATTAATACACATTCTCCAATTCCCATCCTTCTTGGGAACAATTATGATGGGCAACCCACAAGGTGAGGTACTTGGTCTAATCACACCTTGATCCAACAACCATTGTAACTGCTTCTTCACTTCATCCGCTTCTAGAATTGATAGTCTATACAACCCAATATTCGACAATGGGGAGTTTGGAAATAACTCTATTTTGTGTTCCACATCCCTCTTGGGTGGTATTCCTTAAGGATCCTTGAACATTCCTTTGTATTCCTATAGAAACTCCTACAAATCATGTTTCTTCTCTTTATTACACCCCTCCAGGTATTCCTTCACTCTCATTGACTCATCATCACACTGATTTTCTCTTTAGAAAATATAAACATATTTCTTACTAGAAATAATCAACTTCTTGGCCTGGTTGGAACTTACCAGTGAGATATTTGACTTGCCATTATGTGTGTTAATGATGTAGGTGTTTTTAGACTAATCGGTAGGTGTGGACACTAACTGATCTCCCTAGATCCACCTGGATTTAGAACAAAACAGGACAACACATGGCTCTTTCCCTAAGTTTTGACCATTGAATCAACTAGTAGGAAGGAATAAATAACATACCTTTATATCACTTCCTAGGGTCTCTGTTGCTCCTGCTTCACTCTGATGCTCTCTTGAAGTCAAGACCAAGACAAAAAAAACCAACCAAAGTGAAGATAGCACAATATATTCAACTGTCAACCTATGTGTATGATCAATGAATTACACAATAAAGTGGAAATAGCTTTATGGGAAAGGGACATGCCACTGTATCATATTAATTGAAAGTAAAGATTACAACCTGAGCCTTGATGTCGCAAACTTCCTTTCGATGTCTCTTGGCTCCAACACACACACTTGCTCAATCCTTGTATGAAGAAGATCAAATCCTCTTGATAGACTTGTTAGAGTCTCCAAGCTGTTGTTCAATGCTAAATCCTTCACACAATTCTTTCACCAATTCTCCAATGAATCTTGCTTAACCTTTTCCATGAGAATTCCCTCAATATATAGGAGTGAATGAATTAGTTACTTGAATAAGAATGATCTCAAAATATCGGGGAATCCAGTACTAGGATAACCATTCGAATGCCAACCCATCCTTCTAGAAGATTCCCTTCTAGAAACATCGAGAATTCATCTTTTTCCATGCTTTAGGAAGAGTTTTCACCCTAACTATTCAACACAGTGCGAGAAGTTCGCACCCTAGCTTAAAGCAGCCTACGAGAATGGGTCATTCTCGCACCCAAATGTACTAGTAGCCTATGAACCTTCTTCAAAATTGAGTTTTCTGGGAAGAGATGAAAGTAACTTTTCTCAGGAGAAAGTTCTTATGAAGAGCCTGAGTACACCATCATCAATACATCATCATGATGACCAAAATAATGGGTAACAAAATGCCCCCCAAAGTATGAGGTTAGAACTAGTGACAACCGAAAGACTTTGTAAGTTGCATGTGTGTGTCAGAAACCAAGAGCACACCTAATTGGAAACCTGCGAATAACCAAGCATCTGCAGAATATCATATATATTAATTCTGAGGTAGGCATTCCCATACTCAGATCACAAACTGATGACATTATAGACATGGGTCATGGCCACCAATCATACACTGTGGATCCATGCCGTCAAAATATAGCATAGCCACTAGGAATACACTGTGGATCTATGCGAGAAATTTCAAATTAAGACGACATAGCCACGAGACGTACACAGTGGATCTATGTGTCGCAAATTATACATACTCCATCGCAACCTGGACCAAAGAGATGATATCCAGGGTCTTCAATCTCGTCGCCCAAAGTACGAATATAACCATGTGATTACATGTGTCGAAGTCGAACATGGCAGAAACCACTTGATTACCGGTCATTGATGAAACCGTTAACAAGTGTGAGGGAAATCACCATTGATGTTAATGACTCCCAAGGTACACTAGTACAATCCATTGAGTGCGAATAAATGAGTTGAAGTCGAACATTCGATGGAATCTTGCGATCAGGGGTCAATGATGTAAACCCACTGTCGAAAGCAGGGAAACCTGCCATTGAGGCATGCAAGCTCCAAGGTACCAAATAATTTCTAAGTCTTGATTCCGGATAATGAGCTGAAGTCGACGGAACAAAACTCGTCATAGGAGGGCCTTGATGTATCCCCCATCAATGACACGAAATGAGTAACAAATTTTGAAGGTGAAACATAGTATGATATGAATTGGATTGGACACAAGGAAGGCCGACACAGAGAGAATGGATAATTGCAGATGGTCGACTCAATATAGGTTTCATATGGATTTCTCTTGAACATATGAATGACATGACCAATGATTTGGTAGCATTGACTCAAAGACGACACAGGGAATGACCTTGTAGCAAATCGAATGAGAGACAAATGGATTTCCCAAACCGGCTTCAAATGATGAATAGGGGGTGTCATGTTCAAGAGCGACACTTACTGCCAATCAATACGAAGATGAAAACATATCCCTTTCCCAAATTTTCCCCCACCATTTCTAACGAGTACCTCTTTATTTTTATGCAAGCTTGAGGAGGATAACATATGCTTTTTGATGTAAGCTCATCCTTCGAACAAGTCCCCCGGAGTATTTTTAACGAACCCTAAGAAGGAGTGGTTCGGTCCCATTACGGGTCTGTCAATGTTTGTTTAACAAGTCCAGAGATAGAAAACTCGAAGGTTTTTCATGATTATAGAGTCTGGAAAAACACTTAAAAGAGAACTCTCTTAGTTACTTTTTCGTAAAATAGTCTAGATGAGACCGAAAAAGAAATAAATTATCGCTCAGCAGACGCTTACTTCAGATACTTTATTGAGCGTGAAATTAGCAAGGTCGCTCGACTATCTTTTCATGTTTAGAGAGTCTGAAAAGAGCTTAAAGAGGACTCCAGGGGGGTTCCTTTTTCGTATAACCTTGTTGAGCCCGAAAAAGTGATAAAAGTATGCTAAATCGCGTTCTCATGTATTTACGAGCGCAAGAACGGACGAAGACCACACTCAAGGTTTTATACAAAAACCATAAAAAACAATCAAAAACATGCGATGTCAAAGAAAAACATGTCCATATCCCTGTATTTGACCATCAAAGTTGTTACGCCTACAAGAGTTACACTCAAAAAGGCATTAGGGCTTAGGGTTTAATAGATAAATAATCATAAAAAACCAAATGGCATAGTAAAAGTAAATAAAAAGGAGTAAATACTCGTTTTACCACATCATTTTTACCTTTCCACTATTTGAGCTCAAAAAACCCCTCTTTTACCCTTAAAGTTTGGCGTTAGATTGTGGGAGCTACGAGAGACCATTCAGAGAGCCATCAACAACAGTAAGGTAGGCTCTTTGTCCTTAACACTTTCATGGTTTAATTTTGCAATTTCATTGGTTAAATTTCATTTTTGGGTTGATTTTGCAAGCCCTACTTGAGCACTTCCATTCTCGCAAGTAGGCTACATGGGACCTGCGAGAATGGGGCATTCTCGTACGTGAGCCTAAGGCAGACTGCGAGGTTCTTGCACTATGCAGACAAGGCACCTGTGAGAACTGCAAAGCTCAAATGTTTTTTAAAAATTTAGCCAATGAACAAGAACCAAATCATGAAAAAAGTTGCTAATCTTCTTTTTGTGTTCCTTATGCAGATAATTATCCATCAAAATGGTGCTTGAATGGCGCAAAAGGAAACATGAAGAAGACAATGCAATGGCTGAAAATCATCCACCTACTATTGCTGCTTTGAGAGATTGTGGCCTCTTGAAGTACTTTCGCATCTCGGGCATGAGGGCCCAAGTCAGGTTGTTAGAGTACCTGGTGCATATGTGGGACCCTGATCAGCAGGTATTTCATGTGGGGTTTCACACACTATCCTTAGATATTGAGGACATTTACTTTTTGAATGGATTGTTATGGCGGGGGTACTATGTGAGCCTGACTGG
This sequence comes from Picea engelmannii, assembly GCA_009831015.1. Classification (NCBI taxonomy): domain Eukaryota; kingdom Viridiplantae; phylum Streptophyta; class Pinopsida; order Pinales; family Pinaceae; genus Picea; species Picea engelmannii. The sequence continues at coordinate 72,533 of ML803367.1, forward strand.
TTGCAGAGGTGGTGGGCTGTAGATGAGTGAGTACTGTCATTTACACTGCATTCCCGAGGCTGAGAGAAAGAAAGGAAAAGTAGCTATTTGGGGGGTACGATATTTGACCCTTCATACTATCCTATTTACCATATCTCAGATGGCTGGGATTTTTTCTCCTCACATGGCATTATAGAGTTACTTCCAGTATGCTATTGAGTGTACTGAGCCTCAGGTGTTCAACTGGGCAGATGTTGTGCTTCATAGCATAAAAAGACAATTGACCAAATGCAGACGATGCGACCTAAAGAAATTCGGGTACAGATCTTTTTTGGTGTCCTTCTTCCTTAAGAGGGTCCCATTACTGAGGTTGCAGGTTGAGTGGAATATACCGGCTCCCAGGGATCCAAGGATGTTGAGATGGTGTCGGCTCATGGCCCGACACGTAGCAGGACCGATCATCAAGTATGATAATACTTTCTTTGACTGGCTTCAACCACAGTTGTTGATGGTTGACAACTATGCTTATGCCAGGTTGGATTTCCAAGGAGATCCATACTTAGTACTGCCAGAGGATGCTTAGTGGGGGGACCTTGGTAAGAAGTGCACACATTTTTTCCTTTTTAAATGTTTTTGTGAATTTTTATCATATTCAAATGTTTTCATTTTATATGTTCATCCAAAGACTAATACAAAATTGTTTGTTGATAACAAAGATGTTAGACCTTACCGACCTCCTGGTACTTCTCCCATTTAGCGACGAGGAGAGGTAGCGGCAGCGCCACAATATGCTGAGGATTATCAAGTGGTGGAACAAAATCTGGAGGGCTTGACCGCAGATATTCCAGACATGACTCTGGAAGAGGTTCCACGACACGATCAGGGTCATATTGTAGGAGTATCAACATCCATGAGTCGACTGCTCCATAGGGTTGCTCGGGTAGTCGTGTGTTACCATGAACGTCATCCATGACGTCACTTTGTAGAATCTATGAGCTTCATATTTTGACATTTTGGTTTTCGGACAAACTTTTTGTAAAAGCCTCCTTTGATCGTTATATATACAGACGGCTTCTACCGATTTACCTTATATTGTGTGAATATTGATGTGATTGATTTATAAATGATTCAAATGTCTGTCCAATACATAATTAGCCAATGCATCTGTTAATGTATTTAGACATCTAGGAATATGTTGATATTCAATGTGATCAAAATAACGTTCCAAGAGGCGAATTCACAAATACACCCGTAACAAAGTAGGACTTCGAATAGCGTAGATATTACTTAACTGTAGTACTACAAGCTGCGAATCAAGTCGCACAACCAAATGACGAATTTCGAGCGAGATAACATCAACCAATAATTCAATAATGGCGCTATACTCTGCAATGTTGTTGGTCGCACGGCCGAGGCACACACCTCGTAAGGAGACAAACTCATTTGTAGGGGCGTAAATTTCCCACTCAGCGGAAGCAAGGTTCTGAGTACTATGACTAGCACCATCAGCGAAGCCAATATAGGGTAGCGAAGACTCCAACATCTGGAAATCAAACACAACGTCACATAAGGGCAGAGACCAGATAACGACAAAAAGCAAACTATAGTAACACACAAGAAGTATGATACAATACAAATACAAGTACTTGTGCACAGATGATTTCATGCATAGTACTTCTTCAAGTACAACCCATTCCTGGGTTCACTCAAAGGGATACCATCATAATCTACCAACTCATAAGCTCCTTTTTCCAAAACTCGTCAAACGATATAAGGACCTCACCACATGGGTTCGAATTTCCTAGTTCCTAACATATCTCGATCTTGTTCATATAGAAGAACAAGATCACCTTCGAAAAAAACGTGAGGCTTGACATGCTTGTCATATTGGGCATTGACATGCTTTTTCTGAGCTTCTATGACTATTGTGGCATCACGTCGAGTTTCGTCTAATCGCATAAGATACAATAGACGTTATTCCTCAGCAGAAGTGTTGGGTAGGAGTTCAACAGCTAGTTTTAACGAGGGTATCTCACATTCGATAAGGAGAATGGATTCCACACTATAGACTAACCAAAAAGGTGTAAACCCAGTAGCGGACTTGACGGATGTCCGGTATGCCCACAATGCCGAAAACAACATTGTGTGCCAACTGGTTTTATGAATCCCTATCATTCGGCGAAGCATAGTGATGAGAAATTTGTTAATCGCTTCGACTTGGCCATTAGCTTGTGGATAATAGGGAGTTGAGTTATCATGGCGAAGACCCAACTTTTCAGTAAGTTCAGAGATCATAAAATTCCTAAAGTGGCTACTTTGATCGGTGACGATAGCTTGGGGAACACCAAAATGAGCTATGACGTGATTAAAAAGAAACAATGCTGCGGTCTTTCCAGTGTTGTCAAATGTCGGCATTGCCTCAGCCCATTTCGTAAAGTAATCAACGACTACAATGATGTAACCATGCCCCCCAGTCGAGTGAGGGTGACATGTCATGAAATCGATGTCCCATTTCACAAAGGGACCAACTAAGACCACAGGGTGAAGAGGAGAAGGATGTGACTGAATCTTTTGATTATAGGTCTGGCAGGCATGGCATCTCTGAATGACGGTGATGCGGTTGTTAAATAATGAAGGCCAAAAATACCCTACGCGTAAGATCTTCTGGGCAGTAGCATACCCAGACATATGACCACCACATGCTCTGGAATGGAAGTCATTCAGAGCTTTCTCGGCTTCGTTGAATGTTAGACAACGTCGAAAAACAGAGTCCATCCCCTGACGATAAAGAGTATCCCCGAGGATAATGTATTGATGAGCTTGATAGAGTATTCGACGTCGTTCAGTATTGGACAAAGTTGGTCGAAAACTATAGGTTTGGAGATATATAATGATATCCCCATACCAAAGATCATCAGTGCTAATAAGGAAAAGAGATTCATCGAGTAATGAATCTACTGCTACATTTTCCATTGCAGAATGGGGAAAATTGCATATCAACTTAGCAAAAACTAAAGACTTCTTAGACTTGGCGCATTCGAATTCCAAGTCAAACTCCTGGAGTATCACAATCCATTTGGAGTACTTGCACCCGAGCAATTGACGTGTCAAAATATGTTGCATAGGGTTGCAATGCGAAATCACCATAGTTTTGCGTGAGAGGATATAGTGCTGGAAGCATTGGACGGCTTGAATGGTAGCCAAGGCCAGTTTTTAGACATGTTGATACTTGATTTCAGTCGACGTGAGACTTCGACTCAAGTAGTAAATAACATGTTCATCGTGAGCATCATCCTCTTGGACGAGAACCATGCCAATGGTGTAATCTGAGGCAGCAAGGTAAAGGAAATAATCGCGACTGTAATCAGGGGGGAAGAGAAGTGGATCTCGCGTTAGGGACAACTTCAAATCTTCAAAAGAATTGTTGGCAATGGTATCCCAGATGAACTCTGAATCCTTTTTAATAGCCACGTAAATCCATGAGTTATCTCGGTGTAATTTGGGATAAAACGACGAAGAAAGTTTTCTTTCCCCTGCAAACTTTGCAATTAGCGCAGTGTAGAAGGAGGAGGGAGATTAAGGATCACCTCAACCTTCAAAGGATCCACCCGGATCCCTTGACGCGAAATGATTAAACCTAGAAGATGGCCAGATTCCACACAGAAAACACACTTATGAGGATTTAAATGGATCCGGTAGAACCGACAGCGAACTAAAATAGCTCGGAGGTGGGTTGGGTGATCAACTCTACGCATAGAATGAGTGGGTAAATCGTCCAAATAGGGCTTAATGATATACTTGATATCATTAAAAGCATAAGACATAGCGCGTTGAAAAGTTGCACCAACATTCTTAAGACCAAAAGGAAGTTTCCGATAGGCAAAAGTACCCCAAGCTCAAATAAAAGAAGTCTTATGTTGATCCTCGGGAACAATGTTGATTTGATTATAGCCGGAGAAACCATCCATGAGAGAGAAGATTTCACTTCCGGCGCAGTCATCGACAATCTGATCGACAAAAGGGGTAGGAAAGTTGTATTTTGGACAAGCTTTATTGATATCCCTATAATCAACACAAACACAAATCATACCTTGTTTCTTGTCAATCGGGACAAGATTGGAAACCCAATCTGTGAGAGCCACTGGATAAATAAAGCCGGCTTTCAGAAGTTTCTCGACTTCAAGCTTGATAGCAGCCGCTTTACGTGGGTGAACTGGAAAAAGGCGTTGCCGGACGGGTTTAGCGTCAGGATATGTCTTAATCTCATGTATCACAATTTCAGGATCGACACCCGACATTTCTTCGTAGCTCCAAGTGAATATGTCATGAAACTCTTTGAACAGGGACATATAGGTGACTATTTCGTCAAGGGAACATGAAGCTCCAATATGGACATTTTCGATGATTCCAGGTTTGATGGATATGTCAATGGAATCGTGGGCGAGATATTGCTTAAGTTCCCTTCAGCAAACACATCATGTGTAGACTTGGGAACGGTTGAAATGACGACAACGATCGATGGGGTCGAAATCCGTTGGTGTTCTCAAGAGTGTGTTGCTCCAGAAAGAGGATGGAACGATGATGCCCATTGTCCCAACGGGTGTCCTCCATGATAGACATGATCATATCGTCAGTGGAAAAAATAACACGAAAAGGATCGGGAGACAACTCATCAAGAGAGGGGGTAGAAGGTGTTGCCGATTGAATGGCCTAATAGGCGGATTCAACCAGACTTAACGACATTTCGTCGTTGTAACGAAAATGATCTCCAGGGTCAGGGACTATCCAAGGGTCGTGAGACACAGGAAGTTTGTGAGGCAAAGTGGAGATCATATTGATAGAAGCAACAGACGAGCGTGGAACATCGGGCGGTGGAATGGGAAAAGTACCCATTAACGAGGAGTCCTTGAGAAGGCCTACACCGACGTTTTCATAACCCAGCGGGGTTTTAGCAATAAATGGTACGTTGCCAGTATGGGTATCTAAATTGAAGAAGGCGAGTTGGTCAACGGTAACAAACTTTCCTTGATGAGGGAAACGTACTACACGGAAAAGGGTCGACACAACTGCATGCATGGAATCGATCCAACTGCGGCCAAGCAGAAGATTATAATCAAGGGGAGAGTCAAAGACTTCCACTTCGAATTGGACCGTTTTGCCTTCTAACATGATGGACAATGAAGGAAGAACATTGTAGGGCTTAAAACCAGTGTCATTGAAGGATTTAAGAGTGTTTTGTGATTCATTCAAGGAAGGAGAGCCAATGGCCTTCCAACAAGCAAGAGACATGACACACGTCGAGGCACCCTCGTCGATAACGGTTCAGAAAATGTTCTTGTCAGAGACAACCACTTGGATCTGGAACGCGAGTTGAGGGGGTAACCTTGGAATGTGATCATCCAAGTCAAAGACTATTAAATTTGTATCCATTAGATCAATTCCACCGATAGCTTTCAACAGTGCCTTCTGTTGTGCAGGACAAGTTTGAAGGACTTCAAGGGATGACATCGTAGAAGGTGCTTCGGCCAGATCTTCAACAATGATGTAGTTATGGGCCGCATGAGCATGAGGATTGAAGGTCGATTTTTGAACGACACCCTTTGGGGGGGGTCGCAAAACTGTGTCAAGGCTCGGTCGTTCGAGATGAAGAGGATCGTTTGTAGGTGGAGTCGCAGGAGAGGGTTGTACCAAAGAAGGGGGTAAATCATCAACCTTCTCCTTAGAGGGAGGATAATCTTTGGCTCGAGTAGTGAGTGCAACGTTATTCTACTTAGAATCACCAGTACACATCAAAACATATGATGTAGTAGAAGATGAGGGTTGATCATGGATGACCAACTGAGCCTGTTGTTGAGATGGGAAGGGTTGGGACAAGACATTCGGTGCAGATGGTTTTGGAGCTCCTTGAAGAAACTTAGTGACCTCGGCACGTCGTGGACAATCCTTTATGTAGTGATCATCACCACAGATAAGGCAAGGGTATTGTGGTTTGCGCTTATCCCAATCGTCAACATGGGTAGTTTTGGTTTGCTCTGCTTGAGAATTATTTTTTCCCTCCTTATTCTTGCCTCTCCCCTTTTTAGATTTGTTTTTACCGGCCGGGGTAGATTGAACTGCATTTACCTTAGAAGTCTTTCCGGTGGGAGTGGCAGGAGACGGAGCATTTTGAACATTAGAAGAAGTAGATTTAGGGTTTGTGCTTAAAACAAAATGTGATTGGGCTTGGGCAGTACCAATCACACCGTCGGCCGCATGCGAGGCAACTAGAGTAGTTGAAGTGTTGGAAGTATTAGGACGAGGTAAGTCAGGTAGCAAATCGTAAAGGGTTCCCATTTTTTAATAAACGAGGTCAAGATATTGAGCATGACTTATAGCCTGCTCTTCCATGACTACGCCACCCATGGCAATGTCCTTACCGATTTCGTTCACAAATGATTTTGTAAACCATTCTTCCAGCAACAAATCAGGGAGATCAAGTTTAATGAGACGGCGTCTCCTTCGCCACTCATGGATGTGATCAGATATATGAGTGCCTTTAGTCTGTTTGAAGGAAGTCAAAATCTCGGTTCTCGTGTCATAATGGATTGGTAACTAGTAATGTGTAAGGAAGGCCATAGCTAGGGTGTTGAAGTCAGAGAAGAACCCTCGTGGAAATTCGATATACCACTTTGTAGTAGAACCGGTAAGGGTTCATTGAAAAAGACGTAAACGAATAGAGTCATCCATCAACGAGTTGGATGAACACCATAGGTGAAAAGTCATAACGTGATTGTTTGGGTCCTCTCCCACTTTTCCGTCGAATTTAGGAATGTCCGATGGAAGTTTGGCTGGGATAATAGGCCATTGGGGAGAGTGATGAATAAGATCGTTTAAAATCCTTGACAAATCCGGAAGATCCAAAGTGGTGAGAAAAGGTAACTGTCAATTCACCTGCGGGTACTGGTGGCTTTGGGGAGGGAGCCCTGTCGGCAAAGCAGTAGGACCATAAGCAGTCTGCATATAATGTGAAGACCCAGGAAGATTCAGTTGTGGTTGGAGAGGATAATAGATCATAGGAGTATACCCTGAAATAGGGGCTTGAGTTTGAGCATTTTCCCCCTAAATGGGATTGAACGAACCGGGATAGGGTTGGCCCATGCTAGGGGGTGTGACTGACGCAGCTAGAAACTGCTACCCCCCAGTCGATTGAGAAGGATTTTGAATCAACTGATTCCAATACTGAGCCAAGGATGGAGGTATGTTTTTCCCATAAGGGGGGGTCGGTCCTCCCATCGAAGGTGGCGTGCTAATTGGAAGTTTCCAACTGAGAGGGGGTTGAGTGATACTACCTTGATGAGACTAGCCACCAACCGGAAAATGATAAGTTGGAGTGAATGACGGAATAGCGCCACTAAGATTAGGATTGCCAGTAGAAGACGAAGAAGGTCCTCCAAAAGGAAATTGAGGGAGTGTTGGAACAAAACCGGGAAGAAAGTGCCCAGAAGAAGAAGGACCACTAGGAGAGCCGGATGGAGTTTTCTCAGGAGTAGGAATGGAAGCATTAAACACATGGTATCCAGGTGGTAGTGTCGGAGTGACGTTGGGCATTCACGGTGTGTTGATGGGAAAAAGACTAACCACAGTAAACCCGGTTGGAACACTCGTAGTAGCTGTGAGATGGGCCATTTCAGTAGGGACGGTAAAGTAATAAGCGGTAGTCACCGGTATTGTCTCTGTACTAGAGATTTCAGAAATCACAGGTGGGTTGATTTCGAAAATGACAGGTGAACCTGGACCAAAAAGGTCCCGTCGAAAAACGCCCGTAGACCAAAAATGATCTTAGTCCCCAGGTCCAGACAGAGATCCGGAATACACAACAATTAAGTCTCCGAAAGAGTTTGCTCGCATAAAACGTCTCTCAGAATCACGGTGAATTCAAAAATCCTCTCGAGTATTAGTAATTCGAAAATTCTCTAGAGAGTCAGTGTGTTCCACTTGTGGGGTGGTGACGACTAGGACTTCACTTTGCCAAGGAGAACCTCCAGGTGTGCTTGTGGGCAAGGGTTGAGAACCTTCCAGATGCTCTGGAGATAAACCCTGCATTCTACGTGAACGATGTGGTGGAGCTATTGTAAACGAGTGACAAACTTCACGAATAAAATCTTATGGTCGACTTCGAGAAACAAACAACACGCGCTAGTAAACAAAATCTAGGAAGCAGCACCAAGCAAACAAGACCTTCTAATTCCGAAGCCACTAGTTGGTGATGAAATCCAACGTCGCAACAACGAGATGAGAAGGGGCTGGGCTAGGGTGGAAAAGTTACGCTGATGACTTGTTTAACGGACTTACACCCTGGTGCAAGCTCCCACACATAATCGTGGGTATACCCTCCAAGGAGCCCGAGTGAGTTTGGTCAACGTCAATTCCAGGTACCGTGAAGACTTTCCCCTCCACAGTCACCTCGGGTAAGAACCTATAAAGATAGGCCACTAAGGTCACCACCAACAACAATAAATCCTGGGGGAACAGTCGAAAGTTCGATCCACATGCAAGGGCAGGGTATCTAGCCCGAAATCAACTCAAAAGGCTTCCACTCATCATTGTGGGTATACCTCCGAGTGATCCCCGTAATACGTGCAATCTCTACACTGATATCAGCAAAGCAGGGTGAGTAACTCTGTCAATATCAAGGTGACCTCATGCTTGACCCTTGTGTGAGAAGGGATTCCTAGGACAAGATGTTGCAAATGGAATTTAACACTCCCTAACACAAGATGCTATTGTGTGTTTTGTGCTTTTGGAGAGTGTATCTCGCTCCCTACTCCAAAGCGCTAGCCTAGATAAATGTTGGTGTAATAGAGCCCTAGAAAAGAGTTACTAGATAAATTTTATGATTACGCAGTGTTATTAAGAGCTATTGTTTACTCAAAGGCAACGGAGATGAAACTTATGTTGTATGACTCTGACGCAACAATGCATGGATGAGAATGAAATAGATCACTTTGCATTCAATGAATCCTATGTATGGGAGAGAGAGAAAGTTTTTTCAAATCAACCGTGAACTACAATGCAAAATTTCCTTTAAAATGCAAATGCAATAAATCACAAATCAACAACAATTCTCTATTGTGTCTTTTTCAATAACTTCAACAATTGATTTTCAATGTTTTCGAAGACGAAAATGATTTTTTGAAAGAAAAACTTTTGTTCACTTTTCAAAAAGGACCCACACTATGATAGTAAGAGTACTGAAAATAAAAAACCAATGAACAAGCAATGACAAAATCAATCAACTCTTTCAATGAAAACAAAAATAAAGACCAAACCAATATAGTCTTTTCAAGTGCACAAGAAAAATGATTTTTCAAACAATAAGCAAATGATAAAGACCTAGAAATCTCAACTTTCAACTGATCACCGGTTCTTAACTAATCACACACACTCAGATCTCGAAATCAGAGAGTATGGTTATGCCAAGAAAAGTGAAGAAACGAAAGTCAAGACAAAAGTGACAAGAAGAGCCTTGAAATCCTAAGATTGTTCATGCACGCAAACGAAGACAAGAAAGACATCAATCAATGGTCCAAGAAACTCTTATGAGGCAACTAAACTAATCTGGGCAGTTGAATATGCCAAAACTCAAATCCAAATTTTGAAAAATTGAGTTCGCAGGTTGGAAATACTACACAGTGCGAGAATCAGTGATTCTCGCAGGTGACCCTTGAGCAGGGTGTGAGAACCTCACACTGAATCCTAAAGGCAGAATGCGAACCCTACCAATTCTTGCAGACTGCAGTGAAGTGTAGTGCGAGAATGTCTGAACATAGTCAAATTTTTGGAAAATGAAGCAAAATTTGAAAAGGCCTCTGGACCTAGAGGGTCTATCAAGATATCCTGAAGACTCAGAGATTGATAGGAAAGGAGAAAAGTAAAACCAGAGCAAATGGTCATAGAAAAACACCAAAAGCCACAAAGAAAATGGGATTGATCCCCAGTGGAGTCTCCAATTTAGTTTTCAGACTAATCGGTAGGTGTGGACACTAACTGATCTCCCTAGATCCACCTGGATCTAGAACAAAACAGGACAACACATGGCTCTTTCCCTAAGTTTTGACCATTGAATCAACTAGTAGGAAGGAATAAGTTACATACCTTTATATCGCTTCCTAGGGTCTCTATTGCTCTTGCTTCGCTCCGATGCTCTCGTGAAGTCAAGACCAAGACAACACAAACCAACCAAAGTGAAGATAGCACAATATATTCAACTGTCAACCTATGTGTATGATCAAGGAATTACACAATAAATTGGAAATATCTTTATGGGAAAGGGACATGCCACTGTATCATATTAATTGAAAGTAAAGATTACAACCTAAGCCTTGATGTTACAAACTTCCTTTCGATGGCTCTTGGCTCCAACACACACACTTGCTCAATCCTTGTATGAAGAAGATAAAATCCTCTTGATAGACCTGTTAGAGTCTCCAAGCTGTTGTTCAATGCTAAATCCTTCACACAATTCTTTCACCAATTCTCCAATGAATCTTGCTTAACCTTTTCCATGAGAATTCCCTCAATATATAAGAGAGAATGAATTAGTTACTTGGATAAGAATGATCCCAAAATATCATGGAATACAGTACTAGGATAACCATTCGAATGCCAACCCATCCTTCTAGAAGATTCCCTTCTAGAAACATCGAGAATTCATCTTTTTCCATGCTTTAGGAAGAGTTTTCACCCTAACTATTCAACACAGTGCGAGAAGTTCGCACCTTGGCTTAAAGCAACCTGCGAGAATGGGTCATTCTCGCACCCAAATGTACTATCAGCCTGCGAACCTTCTTCAAAAATAAGTTTTCTGGGAAGAGATGAAAGTAACTTTTCTCAGGAGAAAGTTCTTATGAAGAGCCTGAGTACACCATCATCAATACATCATCATGATGACCAAAATCATGGGTAACAGTAGGACTTCCCATACTTGATCATTCGGTATTAGTTGGCTCTCTACATGAATATTGCATCCCTCATATACATGTAGGGGCTTCCAAACACTACTCCACATACATTAAGGGGTACAATGTCCAATTCCACTTCATTAATAAAATCAACACTGACAACAAATTTAATCTTACACTATTTCGTTACATTTATCTTTGCATCCTTTTTTACCCAACCCAATGGATAGGGGATTGGATGATCGTGAACCTCCAATCCAAGATTGTTGACCATATCCACTTCTATGAGATTATCTTGTGAGCTAGAGTCAAATAGAGAATATATATTGGTCTTCTTGACCTAAATCTTGATGTGGAAGAGCTTGGTCATCAACTTTTCTTCCTAATGATGAAGGCTACTCATATTCACCTCCTTCTACACATATGTGCAGACAATATTTTCATCCACATCCAGGAAAATTTCAACCTAATTGCTTGAATATGTGGCTAAAATATTATTTTTCTTTACGTCCTTCTTGCAGTTCTTCGGGTTCATCTCTAGATGCAGCTTCCAACATTTTTCCTTGTTGTGGCCATCAATATTGCAATGATTTCAATGGTTGTTTGGATCTTTGCACTGATGTTCATTGGTTGTTGTCTTCTTATATTTTCCCCCTTTCCACTTATTATTCCCATCCTTGGAAGCTTCTTGGTGCTCTTTCTACTTCAAACCACTTGGTTGCTCCTTCTTTTGGCCTGTGTTTTCTAGGTATTGTGCCTGTACACACACTTCATCCATTCTCCTTGGCTTGAAGAGAATCACCCACTTTTGTAGATGACTATGTAAACCCCCCATATGTTTGAAGAGTACATATGGGTTCTTGGGAGAGATACCCAACATTATGGTTGTTACACATTATTTTGGTCACCCCCGTGATCACCGATGATATGTGTATTGCTTACTCCTATGTTCCCTGAAGCTAGTGAAGAAATAAGAATTTCTCCCTGGGAAATATAATCATCTCTCCTTTCTTTAAAACCCTACCAAAGAATATCGTCACACCTTTCCAAATGATAAGGATGCGATGATACCTGATCGTTTCATGCTGCACCATAGTAGAGTGTGGTGTCGTCACAGGCTGCTTGTGTTTAGGGTGCACCTATGCTTAAGAAAAGGAAAAAGGTGAAATTCTTGAAGGTTCTAGAATGGAATCTTTGGAAGGATTAGGTGGCCTCCGATCGGTTTGGATCTCACTCGCTTCTCTGATTTAGAGGGATTATCCTAATCTCTTCATCCATCCCTATTCAATCTATATAAAGAGGGATCTCTCATGGGAAAAGTTAGGTTGGCTTATGCATGAAGAATTATGTTGAAGATTGTACTTGTGATGGATTTTCTTTAGCTTTCCAAGTCAAGTTGTGAACACTCTTCATCAAAAACATTGGAGGAAAGGCATTTGTGTTGAAGCAAAGGGCCATTGGAAGAGACCTTGCAACATCAAGGCATAGGTTGTATTCTCTACTTTCATCAATATAATGTAGTGATACATTTCTTCCCTATTAAAGTGTCTCTATTTTTATTGCATAACTCTTTGATCTTATGCACAGGTTTCATTGGAATATATATATATATATATAATATTGTTTCTCTTTCTCTTTGTTGGTTTGTGCTTCTTAACAGGTTCATCATCCCACAAATCCAAGGATGGAGAAAGGATGACACTAGTGAGGATCAAACGACGTTTAAACGGTATGTCGTTTGCCCCCCATTGAACTAGTTTACATTACAATGAAATCTAAGTATAAGTTGTATTCTGCTATGTTTTGTTCTAATTTCTTGTTGAAGTTAGGGAAATTAGTTTGTGTCATCACTTACCGATTTGTCTGATGACAATGGCCATCTTTCTTAACTTAACGGTGTACTCCTGTACACTTTTCCCCTGCCAATTCCCGAAATAGTGCCATTAAATCTATTGGTCATATACATACCTGATAGGGTAGAATTGGGACTTGATGAGGTTTTTGAAGTCCTCCCACCTAGTTATTGGTGGATCACCCTCCATCCTGAGTGTTTTCATATGTATTTCCCACCAGGTTAAAGCATGGCCATCTAATGTTAAGAACCAAATATCAATATAGCATAGAAAAACCTCAAAAAAATTACTCAATGCCTTGAAAAAGAGATAATTTCAGATAATAAGCCTTTTCGAGGGGGCAACCTCCTTTTACCCCACTTAAATGTTCAAGTACAAGATGATTCAAAATGAAAATGTCTCCTTGGTATATATAGGAGACTAGGAGGTATAATTACAACTAATGGCCTAAAGTCGACATAAATAAAATAACATTATTAATATAATATGCCCCAATTAAGGGGTAATGAACCAATATTAGGGCTTAACATGCCCGTCCCCTTGAGACAAGTGTTTTCCGCAATGCTTAAGTAACTCTGGATGCTTCTGTATAAAATACTCATCTTCCCAAGTGGAATCTTTAGCCGGTAGTTTCCTCCATTTAATGAGATACTCTAAAATGGATCTATTCCTCAACTGGAAAATTCTTGTTTCAGTGATGGCTTCAGGCTCCAATATGATTTTTCTTCCTTGTCAATTTATGGAAATATAGTTTGAACTGGGATCTTGTCACCTATAACCTTCTTTAAGCATGAAACATGGAAAACTGGGTGTACTCGTGAAGATGCAGACAGCTCCAATTTGTATGCCATAGTACCAATCTTTTGCAACACATTATAAGGTCCATAGTACTTTGGTGATAATTTATTATCCTTCTTGGTTTTCTTGAGGGACATCTATTTGTATGGTTGTAGTCTTAAAAACACCCAATTCCCTACTTCAAAACTTCTTTCACTACGATGTTGATATGCTTGTTGTTTCATGTGATTATGTGCCATGGTCAAGTTGTTCTTTAAGATTTGGAGAACTTTTTGTTGATTCTCGATGTGATCTTCCAGTGCTTGAACCTTAGATTTTTCTTTTAGAGAAGAAGTGATGGAAGGAGGGTGGTATCCATAAAGTGCCATAAATGGTGTCATTTTTGTTGCAATATGAAAGGAAGTGTTATACCACC
>ML803367.1:91186-109430 GCA_009831015.1 Picea engelmannii
CTTAAATGTTCAAGTACAAGATGATTCAAAATGAAAATGTCTCATTGGTATATATAGGAGACTAGGAGGTATAATTACAAATAATGGCCTAAAGACGACATAAATAAAATAACATTACTAATATAATATGCCCCAATTAAGGGGTAATGAGCCAATATTAGGGTTTAACATCTAACTTCAATCTAGCAAATGATATCTTATTCTCTTCATCTATATGGTGAACACTAAAATAAACTTTCTAGTTGTTTCAACCAATGATTCAGTTTTAGTGCATCAATATCACCTTGGTATGAATTTATGTCCACTTTCCCTTCCATTTTGAATAGGAACTGTGAAGGGTTTATGACACTCGAACTCATCTTCTCTTTCTTGGATTCTTTCTATGACTCCTTTATTGAGTCTTCCTGATCTTATAATTTCCCCTTCTATATGTTCTCTGATTTAGAGCTTCCATCATCTCAGAACAGCCCGAGCTTGCTTGATAGAGCCGCCATGAGGAGTTTCATATTTTGATGGATGTCATCAACTTGTTCTTCTAACCTCTCAAACATATCTTCTGCCAGATCTCAAGGGTTGTTATGAAGAGACTCATCTTCCATGGCTAGGTTTTTGTGACTTCTCTTTAAGTTGATTTCCCAATCCTGCAACTTCCCAAAAATTCCCAAGGAAAAACCTACTCTTATACCAATATGATCTGTAAAATATCATGGATATTCCACTGGAACAGTTCATCACAATAGATCTAATAAAATACTAAAATCTTTACTATTAAGATTATTTTTTCCTTTAGATCTCCAAAATATTTAGATACTGATTTTTTTACTTATGCATGAAATAGATAAAATGCATAAAATAGAGAATAGTAAAACAGAATCACACCATCCACAAATAAACACAAGATGTGGCATAGGAAACCCAATACGAGATAAAACCCAGCTAGAAGGTGAGGCTTCTCTGCTCTCTTTTCTATGGTATAGAAATTATGCAAGTACAAAGAAAGAGCCACTCTTTTTGGAGTTTCCTTCGATCCGTAGTCTGTATGGATGCTAAAAAATCTATCGTCCTTTGTTATTCTCACATAATACCACTCTTATATGTTTTTCTTAGTTATTGAATAAGATACGATGCAAAAGAATGAAACCCCTTCTCCTCCTAATAGCTCGGTATTTAACATAGCCCGATAGCCATCTAGGGGTAGGTTTTTGACTTCCTCAACCCTTAATTGTGATAGGTTTTGGAACTTCTATAATATTATTGAAATTGTATACAGGTCTAGCCCCACATGCATGAGTAATTAGGATGATGTGGCATCCTCTCATACCATGGTTCTCAACATGGTAGGTCAACTTGTGAGAGGCATAAATTTTGCATGCAAGCTTCAATTGGCGTGATTTTTGCACCATTGGAAGGGTCTCAATGTGTATAATAGATTCATGGGGCGATCATTATGCTGGGAAATTTTTAACCCTAAAAAAGACCATTTGATGCCTCAAAATGGCCCTGAAAGGTTCCATACATTGATTTTCCAAACTGGGACCTACCACTAAAATGGCCCTGCAAGCTAATTCCTCCAAAATTTTCCACGCTGAAAGGATTGAGATAGATGAAAAATAGTATAATGATCCAATCTGGATCAACTATGCTTTCATAATCAATGTGTTTTGAAACCTTATGATCATAGGTCAGGCTCTTCCTTTCCAATAGGTGGGTAAATAGAAGCTTCCTTATTGATTAGGGTTCCTATAATTAAAGAGAAATTAGGCAACATATAAAGAGAAAAAGGGTGTGACACATAGCTTATCGATACTTCACAAGGCACTACCATAACCTACTGATAATATGCAAGAAAGTTATTATGGTCCTTCCAAATATATTCTAGGGGAAGAGAGGCATTATGAGTCCCTTCCCTGCAACTTATATTAGTGTTTTACCATATAGGAAAGTGAGCAAACCTGAGCTCATGCATATTTGATTGCAAGCTCCCAAACCCTCTGCTCATTCTCTGACCCTTCCTTAACCCTAGTAGCAATTATTCTAGCCCAACCATTGGTGCTAGGAGCCCTATGTAAGAAGGGAAGAGACTTACATTAGTCTATCCTTGCTATTGGTGACCATTGATGATTTCCCCAAAGGGATATATATAATTACCAAGTCTCCTTAGTAGCGATGTATTCATAGCAAAAATATTGTGAAGCTAAAAGGTAAGCTACCTCCATCACACTTATGGAAGTCAATCTAACTCTTTGGGTGGTTAAATCCTTCACTACTCTAAGAACCCAAAAATACTAGAGAGTTTTATAATGCAATTTATGGATAGAATAATTCTCTAGGGCCTTAGATTTATGGATCCAAAAATAGATATTCATCCTTAGCATCATGGAGCATTGTAATTGGATTTATCATGATATCTCACAAGGGACACACTCAATTCACATCTAAATTATACAATAGTCTATTCAACCGACCTAGGAATGATAAAAGGATAGTGTTATTAAGTTCTATATTTTAATTCAATACAGGAAGGATCCCCAAGTCAACCTTAGAAAGATGGGTCAATAATTTTGTTGTATGATGAATATAAAAAAAAAATATGGGTGTGCAAATAAATCATAAGAGAGACTCACACACTTGCCAATACTTTTGGTTATCTTGACACGAGTGCACAATTCAAATTTTCTTTTATAATCCCACGCACACTGCAATGACATAACATGATTTCATTAGAAATATTTCCCCCTTCAGATAATATGTCAAGACATATAGAAAATGACTTGAAAAGAATGTAATTTAAATGAGTTTTAAATGATGTAAACCTTTTGATTTTAATGACTATGTAGGTTATTCAGTGAAAGAAACAATACTTATTGAACCAACACTAATGAATGAAGAGCTCCTCTTGCTAGTGTATGGATAGTTCTTCTCTTCCTCTATGCCTCCAAGTGATTGTATACAATTTTCATTAGGCACACACCAATAACATAATGGGATTACATTTGAAATATTTCCCTCTTGAGATAATATGGATAGAAAATGGCTTGAAAAGGCTAAACTTTAAATGAATTTGAAATGATGTTGCTAGTGTATAGATAGTTGTTCTCTTCCTGTGTTCCTCCACTTAATTGTATGCATTTTAAATTAAGAACACATCAATAAGATAAGGGAATTTCATTTGAAATATTGCCTTCTTGAGATAATATAGACATTAAATGTCTTGAAAAGACTAGACTTTAAATGAATTTGAAATGATGTAAACATTGTGTTTTTGATGACTATGTAGGTTACTAATAACTTTGGTTTGGTTAATATGAAAGCCAACATGGTTGATTCCTCCTTCATTTTTCATATTCCTTTTACCTCTCCCTTGACTAGCCAAGATTTTGATCATGTTCGATCAATGGAAAAGAAAACGGGTCAAGGAATTAGAATCCCAATTCAATCCTAACCAAGAGAAACTCCTTGAAGAAGAGGATGATTATGAGTAGGAGAAATAGATTGAAGAAGAGGAAAAGTACTAGGGAAAGCATGCCACTACCACGACCTATTTCAATTTCCTTCTATTAGATTTTGTCACTACATCAACCTTTGCATAGTGGGGAAAGATGTGCTAAGTTTGCACTTGCTAGTTACTCTACGCCTCCAAAAAAATAACACACACACACACCCATGTACTCATGAATATGTGGGCGATAGGAGGAATCTTGTGATCTAGAAAGAATAACAATAAGTTCAAAACATGTACCTAAGCATCAATAATAACAATATTTGTGACAAAATATGTAATGTAACCCAACTTCCAAAAAAATTGTGACTCCTTTTGTTCATTTATGCAATATATCCACCTTGGTTTAGAATGGGGTTAATTCAAACTCAAGATACTAAAAGAACAATCCCAATTCATTTGTCTTTGTCTACTACTTGGTCCAAAAAACAATTTCCAATTCATCTTGTACCCTACCTCTCAAATCTAAAACTAAAACTCCTTAATTATTTTTTATTGTAAAGAGAAGAAAATATAGTTTGAATGCGGCTACAAAACCTTTTCAAGGCCATCCTTAAACCGATTTTAGATTCAATTCATCGAAGGGCCCAACCATATAGTCAAGATTGATTGTAGATTCAGGTCATCAGAGGGCCCAACCACAAAGTCAACCTTGATTGTAGATTCGGGTAAACAGAGGGCCCAACCACCAAATCAATTGGTTGACTTTGTTGCTAGGCCCTCTGATGACCTGAATCTACTATCGATATAATCTCAAGTAAAGAGGGTAGTAGAACTTAGTGACATTTCAAGGCAAAATCCTTTAGCATCAATGTTTTCATCTTGGCATCGCAAATTCCATGAAAATTTCCAAATGACCTAGCGAAATATTATATCTATCAATTTAAGCCATGACCAACCCAACAATTTCACTGATTAACAGCTACTACTAAAATCATTTAACTAATTATAAATACAACTAATAACATTTAAAGATAGCATGTCATTACCATTTGTCTTATCTACATCATCTCCCTCTACATGCAAAGAAATCAACATAAAATGGTGATACTTCCCCCAAATACTTGTGCTACTAGTGCCAAGTGATCAAAATGCAAGGCTAATCTCGAGCTAATAGGTTTTCAACCTTAGAACTCAACAACTAACTATTATCGATATTCGATAATTTTTAATGAGATTTCAATCAAAACTCTTCCCGTTAATAATAATAACTCAATCAAAACTCTTCCTTGTTCGCTATAACAACTCGATCACAAGTCTATGTTAACACACTAAACAAACTGCTTCAAGAACCAATTTTGTATTATAAAATTCATCCATTCAATTGAACAAAATTATGAAGTTTTCCAACTAAACAAAAGTATAGTTGCGATTGTCTCTACAAAAGTTTATTTTTTGAGTGATTTTCCCTAATACATTGGAATCCCCGTGAAAGGAAATTGTGTATCACTAATAAGGTGCTAAAGCGTAAACATTAATACTTAATGTAAGAGGAAAATTACAAACTTATGTTACACCTTACTCAAATTTGACCTCGTTCTTACAATTACAAATCTTTCCCATGAAATAATTTTATATATGGAATTTATAGATGAAAAATTAAATTAAGGGTAAATACATTATGAAGCCATTGATTAAATGGAATGTATTAAAGAGAACCCAAATTCAGTTGCATGGCCATTAAGTATGTATATATGAAGCATTAAAGAGAGCAAGAACAATGTTGCAGGTATACAAGTGTAAAGAGAATATTAGTATATAAGGCCCAGAACATTACACATGTGTGAAGACATTCTAAATTTGTTATGAAACCTTTGATTATAGAAAGGTGTTAATGGGAAGAGAAATTTAGTTAATTGGTAATTAGTTGTCTACATTATCAAGGATTGTGTTTGATGCAAGAGCATTTAAAGGTATGCATATATGAATCAATGAACATGAACATAGTGATCGATCCAAAGTAAGTGTGCAGAATGAGAGATAGGTATAAAAGTGTAAGGAGAATGACACATGTATATAGGTGTAAGGAGAAAATGTTGGGTTATTGATTCATTTGTGGTATGCTTAGTATAATTAAGAATAATTGTTAAATTTGTTAGTGTGCTCATATATAGAAAAGATAATTTGAGATTGAGATAATACTTGTTGAGTGAATTGAAGTGTTTGTTGTGTGATTATATGAGATGATTGTTTCATGAGATAGCTCTCGAGCATGTATAAATGTAGGACTTGATAATGAGAATTATTGAGTTGGTATGCATTATTGTTAATTTTTTTGTCTCGTTCCATTATCGTTGATATAAAATATTCATTTGGTATCAAAGCTAAATAATGTATGTAAGTTGCATTAGCCAGCCACTATATAAACTCCAACTCCAACAAAAAGTGTTTCCTACCATCATCAAGATCTTTGTATAGTTCCTTAGGGATAAATGGATGTGGAGATGAATCTGAATTCCCTTTCCCAAGAGCCATACTCTTTTCTTGTTAAAAGTGACTTGTAACTCTTATGTCTCACCCTTCTCTAGGGATGTAGCATTCACTCCACCATACAAGTCTCCTTTAAAATATGATGCTTTTTGGATGTAAAAAAATATTTTGGCAATGTGTGTTGTGCCCTAATGCAATTATTTTGAACCATCCTTGACTACCACTTTTATTGCACCAATCGTCTTCCACGAGGTTTGAATCATGTCCTCTAATTTGGTTGAGCGTTTATGCTCAGATATGATGAAAAAAATTACAACATACAAAAATTACACGATGCTCTAGACCATAAGATAAATAAATAATAAAGGCGCGAGCTTAGGAATTTCTTTATACTTTTGGTTATTAATTCATATTGGAATCCCCGTGATTTTGCATTTAAATGTGCCCTTGAGCCAAAGTATGGAAATATTTGTTGGGACGCTATGTTAAAAAATTAATATCACAATCAAAATTGTCAAAATCAAAATCAACATCAACATTACTCACATAATTATCAAGGAATTCCAACCACCTCAAGAGGCAAAGGAAAAAATCCAAGTCAGTTTTTCAAGGATCTCATGGAAGAGGAAGAGGAAGAGATGGGTCTAGAGAAATATATGAAGGAAAACGTTACTATTGTAATAGAGTTTGTCATTTTGAGAAAGATTGCATAGATAAATGAGTGATTTGGAAAATAAATGTACCAATACTATTGTTGAAGAAACTAGAAATGAGAACTAGTTTCTCCAAACATAGTTCAAACATAGTTCAAACTAGAAATGAAAAATAGTTTCTGCAAACATATAGTTTCTCCTTCTCCTCTTTTATGGGAGGAGTCTTTTATGGGAGGAGCAGGAGAAGTAGCACATGCAAACATAATACTTATTTCACCACTATGCAAAGGTAAGGGAGATAAATGGTCTCACTTTCTTCCACTAGCTCAACCACCTTATCTATAAGTTGAAACTTAATAGCCATTAGATTTAATTACACAAACCTTTATAATGGAGTATTAGTTTTGATATTTTTCAATACAATGGTGCACTTGTTATAAGATTGGGCGCACATTGTAAAGCACATACAGGTTCCTATAATAAATATGTGTTATTGTGAATTAAAATTCACAAATTCATATAATTATTGCCCCTTTCCCAATGCTTATGGTATTGTAGACCACTTTATACACAATGTGTAATAAATTTTGATAAATATAAGAGAGAATATCTTTAGAAATAAAGACTAAATATTGAGAAGTATCAAATACATTCATACCATAAACAATACAAAAATATAGAAAAGAACCTTTAAGATAGGGTAGAAAAGAACCCTATAACATCATAATACTTATTAAAAAAATACATTAAACATATTTTACTCAAGCATATTTATATTTTTGTTTTATGAATAATCTCATATTACATTATTATTATCATACATGTTCATGTAATATAATGCATTAAAATTATATATTATCATACATGTTCATGTAATATAATGCATTAAAATTATATATATATATATATATATATATATATATATATATATATATATAAATTAGTATATTAAAAAATATATTGGTTTGAATTTGTTAGATTTGTTTTAACTTTAATTAATAGATCAAGAAAATAATGAAGGTTCTAAAATATTTTAGAATATATTAATATATTTTTAATACTTTAATATTAATGTATTAAACTAGCATGGATCTATCTTAAGCTTGGATATAAAGGTGAAAACCTTTTTTAGAGTGCAAAACTTGAAGAAAGGTTAATGGTTTGCACCTCTAAAAATTATCCCTCTCTACCCTTGATAGATCCTAGATCCAAACATTTTTAGAGTGCAAAACTTGAAGAAAGATTAAAAGTTTGCCCCTCTAGAAATTTATCCCTCTCTACCCTTGATAAATCTGGTGTTAAGATTGACCTATGCTGGTTTAATTATTCCCAGTCAAAAACTTCCAGACTCACCATAAAACAGAGCTACAACTACATGGTATGCTTTAATGGCATATAGGCAACTGAACAATAGTAAAACCCATGACGATGATCTCTCCAATCCATTTCTCTAATATATGCCCTACCCCAAAATATACATTAGGTTATCTGCAACATTGTTAACCAACATTGTTAACCAGAAGCGGATCACCATGATCATACTCCCCTTCCACAAACGGTCACGCTACTAACACTCATAGCCTGGCAAGAAAGAGTAAATATGCATAGATTACTAATCATTGAGTCGAACACAGTTTTAATAGGCTGTTTCCATTAACCCGCCTTGAATTGTAGGCATGAAGAGAGAAAATCAGAAGGCACACTAAAATTTTGCAGGCGATACATACAATCCTCCTGCTAGGTTTCATTTAATTGAAAATTCAAATGAATTAGAGATTGGATTTGTTGTTTGCGCTGCACTCTCCGAATACTATTATATTTAATCTTCAGATCAATTCCATCCCTACGTGGATTTATATAGATCGGCTCTCTACACGAACAGGCACAAACAATTCCAATCTTCAGATCAATTCCATTGCTAGGTGGAATTATATAGATCATCTCTCTACACGCACAGGCACAGATTTTTCCAGAGGAGCCGTTTTCAGAAGGTTTTTTATATAGATCTGCCGTTGGTTCTCAAAAACACTGGAGGAGTGGAGGAGCCGAAGGTTTGGTTTGTTATATGATTTGGATATTTTTTTGACCAGCAGTTTTCATTGTTTCTGAGTTAGGTTTAAGGTTGTTTTCATTGTTCCGGAGTTAGCTTTTCTGTTAGGGTTGTCATAGTTTTGGCAACAATATATATATATATATATATATATATATATATATATATATATATATTTAAATCTTTAGGGTTATGTTTTTTTGGTACTTTGTTTTAGAAATATGATTGTTTTTTAATTTAAAAATGTTTTTAAAATTAAAATTTCAGAAATAAAGATGTTTTCATTGTTTTAGAGTTAGGCTTTTTTTTTGTTAGGGTTGTCATTGTTTTGGCAACAATATTTTTTTCATTCAATATGTCTTATGTTTTTTAATTTCAAAAATGTTTTTAAAATCAAAATTTGGCAAACAAAGATGTTTTAACAATTTTATTACAATATACACATTTTGTTTTGGAATTAGGTTTTCTGTTAGGGTTGTCATTGTTGGGGAACAATATTTTTTCACTCTTTTAAAAAAAAATTATCTTTAAAGTTATGTTTATTTATTTATTTTTAATATTTTGTTTTAGAGTTAAAATTATTTTTTAATTTAAAAAATATTTTTAAAATCAAAATTTCACCAACAAAAATGTTATTTTAATAATTTTATTACAAAATATACTTTTCTATATCAATACCCTAGCACATCTAGGGTGATAGCAATGTAAAACTAACTTGAAATGCAATCTTCCTTGTATAGGCAGACTGTATGATGCCGGTTGCTTGCTTCATTGATGTAACCCATTTTTTGTTTAATAATATTGACAAAGTAACACATTTTTTGTTTAATAATATTGACAAAAATCTGTGTACGAGGTGCATGGCCATTCCCCTACAAAATTCCGGTAGTGGTGCATTAGAAGTGTTTGGAAAAATAAAATTTGAATAAATTCATTAACTCATTATATATATATATATATATCATATATATATATCATGAAATGATTGAATAGAAAAAGAAAAACAAATTTAATTCTTAAACTCCCAACAATAACGTACCATAAAATTATGAAAAACCATGAAAGTGAACACCTTTATAAATTTGCATTTTGAAAAATAAAATTTGACTAAATTCTTTGGTCAAAATTCGATAAAATTTGATTAAATTCTTTGATCAAAATTCAATAGAATTATTGAATTTTTCTAGCTAAAGGTGAGTTCACAGTTTATTGAAAAATAAAATTCGGAGTTCACAGTTTATTGAAAATTAAAATTCGAGTAAATTTTGAGGTCAAGGTTTCATAGATAAATTTGAGATTTATTTTAAAAAGCCATGAAAAAAGTACATATTAAAAGATAACTTTAAATTTTAAGATATAATTTTTTTATAAATTTATTAAATTGGAAAAAAAAATTTAATATATTAATGGTTTAAATTTTAAAATATAAATTTTTATAAATTTATTAAATTGAAAAAAAATATTAATATATTAATGAGATTATTTAAGATTTAAATTCTTATAAATTTATTAAATTTAAAAAAAAATATTAATTACTTCGAAAGAGGTATACTTATTGGCAATGGGCACAATTAATCATCTTTTAATCTAAAATTCTAATCTGATAGCTAACAATTAAAGACGCTGGAATATTCTTAGTTTTCCTTTCAAATCAATGAATGTGATTTACTCTTCATAATCTCCTTGTATTTTTGAATGCATCCGTTAACCTGTTTACTTTTTAACATTTACCTAATCATATTAAGAAATTACTATAACACTATGATTACCATGTTTAAATGATTAACATTTAACATTACCACGTTTGGATTATTAGCCACGAATTTCCTCACTTGTCCATGTGTTTTCCTCAGGCATCCACGCGTTTCATATTGGATAGAACATACTCTTCGTAGCCTTCGTAGCCGCATTCTTCACGATGGCTCAGCGACGGCTCAACGATTCTTCAACAACAAGATTCTTCACGACTGCCCAGATTCTTCACGAATGCCCAATTGCGTTCTTCACAAGTAAATATGCCTTTCGGCGTTAATTAGTCACAATTATGTGACTGTGCTACTATATTAATGGGCTTATTAATATATTGATCATGGACATATTTAATAGGTTTTTAGTGCTTAATTAGTATTGTATGGACAAAATTAAATATTGATGGAATATTCTTAGTAGTCCCAATAAATCAAAGGTTGTGATTCCAACCACTAACTTCCTTACTATTATAAAAACATCAATTTACAAGTTTATTTTTTTACTTTTACTTAATCATAATAAAAATAAAAATTTACTATGATGGCTAGTTGATTGCCATGTATGAATGAACACACTACCTCCTTTCAACCAACTCCTTCATCAGTCCACCTCTGAGCCATTTTTCTTTCCTTTTGACACTCACCAACCACGAATTTGTCATGTGCTAGTGAGTGTATCAACCACTTTACTAATGTGTTGTACTAATTTATAAACACAATAACTAATTTAACGTTAACGTTTTCAAATTATTTATTTGACTGAGTTGTCTAAACATGGTGCCTTTAACAGCTATTGCTAGCGAGTAGTATCCATCGAAAAAATGTCTAACAGACGTTAACTAGATGTCTTGTTAAGCCGTTGAATAGCAGCTTTGTTTCCAATCCGACGAGGACACGTTTGATCTTCCATGTTTTAAATGCCGGCAACTGGCTCTCGTCGATCATTCATTATATCTCCGATTTTATGCTTCCCAAAGAACGAACGATTGCACTGCTCTCATCTCTGCGCCATTTACCACAAATCGCTACGAGGAATCAAGCCTGAGGTATGTTTCATCTTCCTTCATAATGTCTTGCTCAGATTTCTATAAAAGCTTTGTATGGGTTTCGATCTTGCGATCTGACGATTCTTTCATTGCTGTATGTAGATTTGAAAGTTGGCGGGCGGCTTTAATAAAAAAGATAGCCATGGGCAATCAAAAGAACGTAGCAGAGCAAGAGAAATCACATCTTCCGGCCGTTCTTTGGCTGTACGTAGTCATCTGGGCGACGAGCAATATTCCTGTTTGCGCGGCAGCCACACGAAATCCAGTAGCCAATTTCACCGCCAGAAACGACCGGATGGAGAACCTGATCGAAGCAATGATCGGAGCCGGAGCTTTTGGCGGCTGGGCAAACGTTCTGTACGCCATGGATCCCGCCGTCCTGCCCACGAAGGCCACGTTCTTCGTCCCCAGCGACGACGCCCTGTCGAGGCTACCGGTGCAGGTGGAGTTCACGTCGTCGATCCTGCAGTACCACATCATCCCGCAGCAGCTCTCCTTCTACGCTCTCCAGCGTTTTGACGTCGGTATGCGGCTGCCCACGCTGCTGGCCAACCAGACCATCTTGGTGACGAGCAACAGGCAGCCTAACTACACCGTCGACGACACCCTCGTGACGCATCCCGATATCTTCTATGACGGCACCTTCGCTGTCCACGGCGTTGCCGACCTCCTCGACTTCAGGCGCTACAGTGTTGATCTAGACACGCCCAGGCCCCTTAGCGACGTCGCCCCTGCGTCCGACGCCGTCGAAGCGCTGACGCCGGTGCCCGATGGCAACTCTACCACAGGATCGGTACTGCCGCGCGGTTCCGGCAGACTGTCCGACGCTCCGTGCCTCTGCAAGGAGTTCCCCGTCGCGCTCACTGCCGCTTCGGTGGTGTTCGTCATCCGATTCCTCCGCTTCCCGCTCCGTTGAGATCATTCAGTCATTCATCCAATTCTTTTTCCGCGCGGGTCTTGAGATCATTCATTCATTTCATTAAATTCAACAACCAGGTGAATTCCACAGATTGCAGCTGCCATCGATGCAATTGCTGGAGAATATTACTGTATTAATTGCCGGTGATTTGAAATGCATGTGTGTATATTGACTGTGTTCGTTCTTTCTGGTTTCTACTCTGAATCTTGTTGAATTCTAGGCTTCACTGTAAGCTTATTCTCAAAGATTTTAAGATTCCTATGGCGTTTGAGGTTGATGTAAAAGAACAATGAGCAAGAACATTTCGCTATCTTGGTATTTCTTGGAGTTCTTTGTATATTCAAATTCTGTAGCATTTCGCTATCTTGGCAGTTCTTGGATATCTTGGCATTTCTTGGCAGTTATTATCACTAATTTTTTTTATATAAATAAACTAAACTTCAAATTCTCAAATGCTTAATTTTATTTAAAATTTTTCATTTAAATATACGATGTAAAATAATAATTATATTAATATACACTTAACGTTTATAATAATATAAAATTTAAAATAACTAGCACAGCCGCTAATTCCCGGCTGAGAAAGGTTGGTTAATTCCTGCTAATTCGTGGCATAAAACGTCTATGGTAATTTGTAATTCGTCTGTGGTAATATGAACGTTTGGCTGCACAGTTTAATTCTATTTAATTATTTAAATGTGGCAATTACATATTCTTAGTGATTTTTTAATGTGATTAGGTAAATGTTAAAAAGTAAACATGTTAACAGATGTTTTGATAAATGCAAGAAAGTTATGAACAATAAATCTGACCCATTGATTTTGGAGAACAACTAAAAATATGCCAGTATCTTCAATGCATAACCATGAGATTAGAGTTTAAGGTTAAATAAGGTTAAAAGATCATTAATTGTGCCCATTGTCAATAGGTAAACGCCTTTAGACATAAAAATTATAATGATAAACACTGAATTTTATAATAAATATATACAATGTTAAAATAATAATTATATTGATATACACTCAAGGTTTATAATAATATACAGGACGTTATAAAGAAAAGTGGAACATTGTAGATTCAAATTATTTTAATAAATTATTTATTAAATCAAAAAATATTTAATATTATAATAGTTTTGAATGTTGCTAAATTAAATAAATAAAAATATAAAAATTAAATCAAATATATAATATTTGTGGTTACAACTTTTTATTGGAAAATTTGGTGGATTAAATATATTTTGTATCAACTAAAATTTGATGAGGTTATAAATCATTTCTTAAAATCGAAGTTATAGAATTCTAAACATGTGAATAACTTTGATGATGATATTTTATATAAATTTAATAAAAACTGTTTTTCAGGTGTACCAAGTTCAATCTTGAAAAGATTTAAAATCTATGCTAACACTATGAGTCAATTTTTACATGAATGAAACCATTCTTCATTTCGAGAAATTAGAAGTAAAATTTGTAAAATTTTACTTTAAATGTAACTGCCTTAAAAATCTCAAAACCATTCACCATTGTCGCTGCTTCTTCGTTGTTCGCTGTTAAAACCCAACGGTAATAATTTTATATGGAAAAATTTGGAAATCTTTATTATGAAATAATTTTGTGTAAGAAAGTCATATAAATAATAATAATAAGGTAAATATGTCATGGAGCCGTTGATTATATGGAAAGGTCTTAAAGGGAATGGAAATTAGGGTAGTCAGCCATCAATTTTGTACATCAACAAGGATTTATCTTGATGCATGAGCATTTAAAGGTATGTACATATAAAGAATTGAAGAGAGTGAGAACAATGTTGCAGTTATATAAGTGTAAGGAGAATAATGATATCAAGATTCATAATATTATGTATTTGTAAAGACATCTTAAATATGTTTTTGAGTTTTTTTTTTATTATTATGGACCAATTTTTTACATTAACAAGAATTGTATTTTATGCAAAAATATTTAGATGTATACACATATGACATAATGAAGAGAGTGATTGGTCTAAGAATGTGTAAAATGAAAGGTAGGTATAAAGTTGTAAGGATATTGTCTTATGTATATAGGTGTAATGAGTCTATTGTCTAGAATATCACGGAACCTTTGAGCATGGAAGTTTGTTAAAGGAAATGGAAATTCAATTAGTTGACAGTCAATTTTTTACACTAGGTAGCAAGGATTGCTCTTGGTGCATGAACATTTAAGGAGGTGTGCACATGTGAAGAGCATTTAAAGAGGTGTGCACATATGAAGTGACGAAGAGAGTGATTGATGGAGTGAGTGTGTAGAATGAGAGGTAGGTATAAAGGTGTAAGGATAATGTCATAGGTATATAGGTATAAGGAGAATATTGGTGTTAAGGTCTATAACGTCATGTATGACTGAAGACACCCGATTATGGAGCAACCAATCTTTTCCACTAACAAATATTGCTCTTGATGTAGGATCATTTAGAGTTATGCACTTATGAAGTAGTGAAGAGGGTGATTGATGGAGTGAGCATGCATAATATGGAATAGCTATAAATGTGTAAGGACAATTTTGTAGGTATATAGTCTAAGGAGAATATTGGTATCAAGACCCATAACATCATACATGTGTGAAGACAAATAGTTGTGCACATGAGAGAAGACGAGAAGTGAGCGAGAGAAGATGAGGTACAATTAGCCGAAATATTGCTCAAGTGGCAACTAAGTCAAGTTAGGAAGACAGGAAGATAAATCATTGTAGGAAAGAAATTGATCTCATTAGAAGCCCAAGAGTCATGGAAATGGGTGATATAGAGCAGTGGTGATGGAGAATCTAGAAATGAGCATGAAGGGGAGTAGGGTGGTTCCCATAAAATTTATCAAGAGTTTATCCAAGTCAGAGATAGTTGGTTTCAAGGAGAAGGAAGCAAGGAGTGTCTTCAAACTAAAGAAATGTGTTTTATTTTTGAAGAGAGAAACATGGCATTAGGGTGATTGGGTACTCAAAGAGAGAATCGTGGCATTAGAGTGACTCAATTCTCAAAGAACAATGGTATAGAAAAGTGAGAGTATTTCACAAATCTATTCACATCAGAGGTGAGTCCAAGGGTGCAAATATTGTGTAGAGGAGAAGCAAAATGTAGGTGTGCAAAGGAGAAACACATTTTAGGGTGCTTGATTCACATAAAGAGGCCAGGTAAAAACATAGAGAGGGCCAAGTAGACTTGTAGCCTCTCAAAGCTACACTCAACAAAGATTTACAATCAATGCTAATAAAAATGTGTTAACTAGAAAACTATAATAAAAGTTAGTTGCACCCATGTGGTGGTCAGGGAAGAGATTTAAGTTACAATTGTAGATAAGCTTACAAAATAACATAAAAAATTATATATATTATATGTAAAAATAAATTATTTTTTCTCTATAAATATATTATATAATAGGATTTTAATTTTGAAATTGATGTGATAAAATTATCCCTAAATATAATACTAACATTATCATAATATGAATATCAATATTTTGAATTCTTTCCACTCAAGAATAGACAAACATGATTAACTCTGAGAAACCCTAACGCAGATTTCACTAGCCCTTGGTGGTCATGGATCCCAATCCAAGAGGGGATTGATATCCCACTCCTGACTCTAATGTTGTGTCCTTTCATTCCCTTGTCCAATATCTTGGCAAGTTAATCCAAAAGTCTCAACCTTCATGATTTGTGAAATAATTGGATCAGATCCTGAATGTGAATCTCCCTCCTCCTTCCTCTCCAAAGGAGGATTTAGCTCTGACATAAAGGGGACTTATTGATCAGTTCACTAGAATCTTACATTCACCCAAATCAATGGACAATTGGATGCAGGAAAACTAATGATCAAAGGGAAGCTAACATACTATTTTTTGTGGTAGAGGATTTTATTCTTTCTTATTCGAAGCCAAAGAAGGCTAAGACCTCCATTTCCACAATGACCCTTAACTTTTTTGGAACCAAAGGGGTGTATTTGAATCGTTAGATTCTTTATTTTGACCTAGATATAGATTTTCCCTCCAATGTTCTAGTCTAGGTTTGGCTTCCACATCTTCCCCTTCACTGTTGGAATGAAGAATTTCTTCAAATCATAGACAATACTTTAAGGAAATAAATAGACAAGTCAAATCCAAAGGTGGGGATGCTTGCATGTGCAAAAATCTACGTTGAATTAGATATGTAGAAAGTCTTTCTAGAAGCGATCCTTCTCACCTTGGGCCACTAGAAGCATGTACAAAAGTTAGACTATGAATAAGTTCCATTTAAGTGTAAAACTTGTCGAAATTATGGGCATTTAACCAATCATTACAAATATATCAAACTCAATCATAGCCAAAGGTGGATAAGGAGGAGCCACGGAAAATAGTGAAAATAAATGGCCTCAATCCCTATAAGAGAAATTAACCGAGTTGCACCTACAGCCAAACCCTCTGGTCCTATGGGTTCTTCTCATAATTATCCACCTTCTTAATTGATTTCTAGGCATGGGGTTTCTTTCAATGTTATATCTGAACCCTCCAAGACATCCTCTCAATGAGTTGTTTCAAATTTGTTTCCCAACCAGAAGTTGGAACAATAGATCCATGCAAGAAAGTTTCAAGACAAAATGTTCCAATATTAACACCTCATTCCTTCTAGTAGCCTTATTGATAGAATCACAACTAGAAGATAGAATAATAGAGCCATACAAGAAGGTTCTGGCACAAAGTATTCCATTCTTAACTCCTCAATCCTTTTAATATCCTTTATTCTCAAGGTTACAACTAGAATCACTCTTATCTCCTGAAGAAGAAGTGGTCTTTGACAAGCAAGAGGAAATAGACCATGTGCCTAAGAAAACCTACATGCAACACAATGACATGGTTTAATAACTCTTTAATTACTTCCTAATGAACTTAGTGAGCAATCGAAGATTTGTAAATTTAATTATCAATCTGAGGTCATATCTTAATTACAAACTGTCGTGCACCGTATATGCAAGTGTAGTGTTGTAATCACTAAGGGGTTGTAGTACTTCAAATGTTACAAGTTGAGATTTCAATATACTTAATTAAGTCACCAAGCTATCCTACTTTCTAAAATTGCAGGAAAAGAAAATCACACTTAAAAAAAGTAAATCTCTCTTGTGGAAAGTAAACTATTAAGAACCAAATATCAATATAGCATAGAAAAACCTCAGAATAAGTACTCAACGCCTTGAAAAATAGATAATTTCATACAATAAGCCTCTTTTAGGGGCCAACCTCCTTTTACCCCACATAAATGTTCAAGTACAAGATGATTCCAAATGAAAATGTCTCCTTGGTATATATAGGAGACTAGGAGTCATAATTACAACTAATGGAATAAAGCCGACATAAATAAAATAGCATTACTAATGTAATATGCCCCAATTAAGGGGTAATGAGCCAATATTAGGGCTTAACATGCCCCTCCCCTTGAGACAAGTGTTGTCTGCAACACATGAGTAACTATGGATGCTTCTGTATAAAAGACTCATCTTCCCAAGTGGAATCTTCAGCCGGTAGTTTCCTCCATTTAATGAGATACTCTGAAATGGATCTATTCCTCAGCTGGCGAATTCTTGTGTCAGTGATGGCTTCAAGCTCCAATATGATTTTTCCTTCCTCATCAAGTTCTGGCAATACAGTTTGAACTAGGATCTTGTCGCCTATAACCTTCTTTAAGCATGAAACATGGAAAAATGGGTGTACTCATGAGGATGCAGGAAACTCCAATTTGTATGCCATAGTACCCATATTTTGCAACACCTTATAAGGGCCATAGTACTTTGGTGATAATTTATTATCCTTCTTGGCTTGCTTGAGGAACATCTGTTTGTATGGTTGTAGTCTTAAAAACACCCAATCCCCTACTTCAAAACTTCTTTCACTACGATG
>ML803367.1:111377-147516 GCA_009831015.1 Picea engelmannii
TTTGGCATATAGTTGTTGCTCCTTTAGTAGTTGTAGCACCTTGTCAACATGTCGCACATGATCCTCCCAAGACTTGCTATAGATTAGTATATCATCAAAAAATACTAACACAAATTTTCAAAGGAAGGGCTTGAAAATGGAATGCATCAACTCTTGGAATGTGGAAGGTGCATTTGTAAGGCCAAAAGGCATGACCAAAAATTCATAATGGCCTTCATGAGTTCGAAATGTTGTTTTTGGGATATCTTCTTCCTTCGTTCTAATCTGATGATACCATGAACGAAGATCCAATTTTGTGAAATAGATTGTTCATGTAGTTCATCTAACAATTCATCAATGACGGGAATGGGAAACTTATCTTTAATAGTGATCTTGTTGAGCTCTTTATAATCTAGACACATACGCCATGAGTTATCTTTATTGAATACCATTACCACTGGTGCAAAGCAAGAACTTTGTCTAGGTCTAATAATGTCAGCCTCTAACATTTCTTCAACCATGCACTTAATTTCACTCTTCTGGGCGTAAGGGTATCTATATGGCCTGATGTTAGGAGGAACACTCCCAGGCATTAAGTGAATTTCATGATCATGATTTCGAGTGGGTGGAAGACCTTTGGGAATATCTTCAAATACTTTGGAATGCTTATCAATGATCCCTTGGAGATCTTGAGGAATAGAAGGCTTAGATGTTTGAACATCTAGTAAGCATAGTTGTGCAATAACGCCTTGATACCCCTTTTTCAATAATTTTGTCATGCCATTAGAGCTTATCACCTTATCGGGTTTCCCTGTGATACCTCTTAACTCAATTTCTTTTCCTTCCAATGAAATTTTCATGAAAAGTTCTTGAAAATTAAAATCCATTGTTCCTAATGATTGTAACCATTGGATTCCTAGTACAACATCCGCACCACCCATGGGTATAACAATCATTGGACTATTTATTACATATTCCCCCATAGTAAGATTGTTCTTATTGCATTTTCCTGAGCAATTGATAGTTCCTCCATCTGCAATCATTACTTGAAATTCTGGTGCTAGATATACAAAGCAATTGAGAGCTTTGGCTAATTTATAGTGAATGAAACTATGAGTAATGTGAGAATCAATTAGGACTATTACCTTTTTCTTTTTGATGTATCCTTCGATCTTGAGGGTTTGAGGAGTGATAATTCCAGCCAATGCATTACACAATATCGTGGGAGTCAACTCTTCAGACGAAATTGCTTCTATGTTTTCATCTTGAGATTGTTCTTGTTCTTCTTCCTTTTCACAATCTATGTAGAATAATTTCTTCTTACCACACTTATGTCCCTTACTGTACTTGTTGTCACAATTAAAGCATAAACCTTTTTCTTTTCTTTCCTCCGATTGTTGAGGTGTCAACCTTGTAGGTTGAGGTGTTTTAGAAGGAGCATTGCTCTCTCTATAGATGTTAGGATTGGTGCTTCTAGTAGCCATAGCCATATTTTTACTTTCAACATTTCTTTCCACCTTAAATTCATTCTCCAATGATTTGGGCTCCCAAAGGAGAACCTCGTGTTGAATGTTATCCTTTAAAGTTTGTATGAATACATCAATCAAGTGCTCATCTAGAATATATGTTACCTTTATATTCAATCTTTGGAAGTTATCAATGTGCTCGATAACTGAACCCTTTTGCTTAGATTTATCAATTGGCTAAAGAATTTATTGCTCCTTGTATCCTCATAGTGTGCTATCATTTCTTCCATGAAAATTGTCCAAGTGACGAGTGATTTGCGAGAAAAAAGCCATCAATACCATACAAATTGATTGGGTTCTAAATATAAAGAAGCAGTTCATACCTTTTGTGTATGTGGCACATTATGTAGATCAAATAATTGCTCCATCTGAAGTATCCATGTGATTGGGTCCTTGCCATCAAACTTCCTCATATCGATCTTAGGAACGTGGTTGGTCTTCAACCCAAAGTTGGAGTTTCTCCATTCTTGATTCGCCTTCCTTGTGTCCTCATCATGAACTTCATGGGATGCATTTTCACTTTCAGGTGTCTTCTCTGTTACGAAAATTTTCAATACTTCCATGATCTCCTCTTTTAAACCATCCATCTTTGCCTCCAACTTAGCTTCCATCTCTTGTAGTTCATCTTTTTTTACTATCTTCTTTTGTAAATCATTTATGTCCCTACGCATTTCTTCACGTTCATCAAGAGTCCAAGTAGGATTGTTTGGAGGCTTATTTGGTGTATACGTTCCCTTTTTGGGTGGCATGTTGGCCAAGTATCACTTTTGAACCTTGAGTTTGAGGTGGTTCTGCTAGACAATTTTTCTTCTATTGTATCTCCCAAGTTTCGGCCCTTCTGGGTATGAAACTTTATTTTATGTATTTCTCTTATATTTCTTCTCTGCAATGCCACGGGTCTGATCAAAATTGGATGTGTCAAGTGGAATTTATAGTAACTTCCCCACAACTTGTTGATTTTGGACCTTTCCAGGAGATCTCACTTGTATAGCGTACCCCACACAAAATAATTGATATAAAATTCTAAAAATCGTACCAGAAATACTACAGATTGTCCACTATCCAATGAAACTAGTCTCACTCAATTTGGATACTCTAAGAAGAAGTTATGATTGTTTTACCTAGAACACCTTCTTGAGACTAGTCAATAGGACTAGTCAGATACCTTATCTTCCACAGGGTGTATCTACAAATGTAAGATGACCCAGAAGCTAAAAATTTTACCATAGATACCTTACTAATTTTTATGCAAGATAGTGTTTTGGAATCATCCTGAAATGAGTCATTGCGGAATTTTCGCTATAAAAAAATTTCTGTAACGTTTCAAACCTTGAACTCGAAGCGTAGTGGGCCCATAACCCATAGGTCCCAGGATCGAAACCTGGCTCTGATACCATATGTTAAGAACCAAATATCAATATAGCATAGAAAAACTGCATAATAAGTACTTAATGTCTTGAAAAGGAGATAATTTCAGATAATAAGCCTCTTCGAGGGGGAAAACTCCTTTTACCCCACATAAATGTTCAAGTACAAGATGATTCCAAATGAAAATGTCTCTTTGGTATATATAGGAGACTAGGAGGTATAATTACAACTAATGGAATAAAGCCGACATAAATAAAATAACATTACTAATGTAATATGCCCCAATTAAGGGGTAATGAGCCAATATTAGGGCTTAACAAAATCACACTTGTGGAAAGGAAATCACACTTGCATAAAGTAAATCACACTTGCGTAAAGTAAATCACACTTGCGGAAAGGAAATCACACTTGCATAAAGTAAATATATGCTAATTTCTAATGGTGACTTGATTAAGTAAATATATGATCTTGGCTTGTTATAACGATTGTGTACATTCAACGATGATTGCAGAATCAAGAGAATATAAATACTAAACCACTGAAGAATAAAGATGTTGTAAATCTAAAAGAAAAAAAAAAAGAAAAAAAGTAAAGTTGTAAGTGAAGTTGTACCAACGGAACTGGAACACGAAAGTTATAGCAACAAAGGTTGTCGCAATATGAGTTGCAACAATGCCTGGGATTAAAAACTTATAGTAATCGAATCAACACCGAGTTGCAGGTTATGGTTGTATAACTCACAAAGCAAAGGAAATAATTATTAACCACACTAGAATTGCAATTAAATGTCTATGAAATATCGAATTGCAACAATATAAAAAGACAAAATAAGTAAAGAATTTAAATGAACATAAATGAAACGATAATCCTACTTTCTAATATACAGGAAGTACCTAATTAAGGAGGGGGACCTACCCCATTATACAAGATAGTTGATATGAAATCAAAATCACACGAACATCAGCACATCAACACACGAACGAGAGATGAATGAAAATTTTATCGCAGAAGTATGAAGGTTACAATAGCAGTCAAATGTTATCACTAGAATAATTATCCTCCCATTGTCTCTAGGGAGATGGGGTTATTATATAGTACAATTGATGTCTAAAATAACACAAAGGGACAGATGAACAACCATGAGAATCTAGTTGTTCATCTGTTTACATTGATTTTTCCAAATTTTAGTAAAGATCGGGCGTGTGTTGACTTGGATCAGCTAAACAACAGTTGGTAGGAAAACCAATTTATCTTTTGGTTGTCCACTTGTCTCTTGTCTTCTTCCTATGTGAAGATCATTTCCTAACTGTTGGTTGTAGTGTTGACTGTCGTGCTGGAAGACTTCGCACTCGGAGTTATAGCAACAATGTCGTACTCAAAGTCATAGCAATGGAGAGTGCACTTGGACTTGCAACAATTGGATTGTGCCTAGACTCACAGCAATAGAGAGTGAACTTGGAGTTGCAACAATTGGATTTTGCCCGGAGTTGTAACAATAGAGAGTAATTGCAACCACTCTTAGGAGTTGCGGCTATCGTAAGGAGTTGTAGCTACTGTAAGGCAGCCATTGTAATTGCTCATGTGTAGTAGTGTTAATTCATGAAAGTAACGAGTTCCTTAAGAAATATGTAATAATAGCATAAAAATGGCATATGGGGAAATATCCATACCTTAATGAAAAGTGAGGAAAAACTGGATAAGGAAGGTTTCAAAAAGGAAATGATTAGTGGAAAATGGTAAGGAAAAAGGTACTAGATAGGTGTTGAAAGTATGTCAAGTTAGGAACCCATCAATGGTAACAAGGAAAATAGATCAACAAAAACTATAAGAGAAGGAGAATGATCAAGAGAACCTCCCTATAAATTTTGGAATAAATCCATCTAAGGAACAAAAAAGGAAGAGATTGTCAATAAGCAAAAGACCTTGGGAATGCAAGCCACCATTAATAGATCTTTAAGAATGGGAAAAAAAATTCATTCACTCAAAATTCTTAGACATCAAGTGCCATCAGAAAATCAATTTGGAGGTATCACAAAATCCACCATTGTTAAATAATGCTAATGGTCTCTTATAACTCCAAAGGTTCTTGCAATAGGTATAAGGAACTAGCTTTAATAGATTTTATAAGATAAGAAGAGCTTGTTTTTATTTGTTCATGTGGTTCACTGCATCGGAATCAATGCTAGCTATGCCCACGAAAGAAAATCATGAAAACTCTCTAAGTTAACAGGGTTATATTGTCGGCCTGATTATGGGCCTAACCCCAAGGGGGAGCAATATTTTCAAACCTGTGACCTCCTCCATTGGGGATAGATTCACGTCTGGCTCAGAACCAATTGAGCTAACCCTTGGGGATAGAAAATATCATTGTTATCCTCCTATAGGAGACAAAAATAGAGGATGCACTCAAGACAGAAAAAAATAAATGGAGAGTCTCTGGTGGGGTAGTTGTTAATGCTCAAGGGGATTCTAGAGGAATCAACACACTATGGGACAACTCTAATTTAATCTGGATCATGTCCAAAAAATGTAACAGTAGGTAATGACATGTCTCATTCATCAATATATAGGTAACAAATTTCATCTATTCAATGTTTACATGCCAATTTTGTACAAAGGAAAGGAAGCATGTTGGTATTCTTTGCAACTTCTCAAGGACACTAATATGACAAGGAATAACATTATAGCTAAAGATTTTAATGGTGTTTTTTCAAACAAGTAAAATAAAAGAGGACTCATTATAAAGGACCCCTTTAGAGAAAATTTGGAATATCTCATGATCGATTAGGATCTTGTGGATATCAAGCCCTCAAAAGGTAAATATACCTAGATTAATTGGTGCCTAGTTTTAGGTCAAAGCTCTCTTATTTTGAAAAATCAGATCATAACCTCTAGGATCATTCATTTTAATGTATCCGACCATAACCTCATTTCCTTTCTCTTCCACCAACCTTATAATTTTATTGATCCAAGTGGATATCGAGCCCTCAAAAGGTAAATATACCTAGATTAATTGGTGCCTAGTTTTAGGTCAAAGCTCTCTTATTTTGAAAAATCAGATCATAACCTCTAGGATCATTCATTTTGATGTATCCGACCATAATCTAATTTCCTTTCTCTTCCACCAACCTTATAATTTTATTGATCCAAGTGGATATCGGTGGCCACCCACCAACTCCAACTGACCCAAAAAATTCTTCTGGCAACATACTATTTTTAGCAATTTTTCAGTTCCTAAACTTCCAACGCCATTTTGAGGGCCTAAATGATTTTTTTTTTTAGGATTGAGCACCTTAATAATAGTTAAAGGCTCCAATTGAGCCCCCAAATTAATCTACTCAATGATGCATTTTGAACGAGCTATCATGCGCCCCAAATAGAGATCATATGCCAAAGTTACGCCCATGAGAAGTTGATACACCAAACTACCCAAAACGGAGTCCACAAAACTGTTGGCTTTTCATCTTCTAGGGTTAGGGTTTTGGATTTTCTTTATGATAAAAAGGCCTTTGGAGCCTCATTGTAAAACCATATTCTTGTGAATGTGAGTAGTCATCACATCTCTTCTCAGAGATAAGTTGTCACCATTCTAGTGAGTCTTTCACTCTGTATTTCTATAGTTTTGTACATTTCGCTCATTAATAGAAATTGTGTATTACTGTATATATGTGCCTCTTGTTATATTTCCATTATATCTCTGTAATATTATTGTCTCTCTTGCAATATCTCTGTATATTTCTTTGTTACATCTCCGCTCCCATTTTGTGTCGAAAATAATCTGGATCATTTCTCCCCTATGATTCATATTCATCCCCCTTTGGCCTCATGATATGAAAATATCACACGAGTTATGATACCAAATTGATCTAAAATATCAACAAACTCTGATACCAATCTAGCTCAAAATTCCTTAGATATCAATTAGTTCATAAAAACACATAAACATCCAACCAAATTCAAGAAATTGAAGATCAACTTGACTATTTGCAAATATCATGTGAATGTCTTACTTATCCATAAACTTTATTAACTGATAAATATAACTTGTGGAAATAATGAGTGCCAAAATGGAGAGAAATAGACCACTCTTATTAATTCTCAAAATGCCAAAATTACAATAAATGGGCCTACAATGCCAAATTTGATGTCACTCTTCAATTTTTCTACTCAATCCCCAAAACAAGATCATTGCTTAATTCCTCACGAAATTTTGAGAAAAATGAGTATAAAATTGACTATGTTTTGAACCAGTGCTTAAAGACCCCTTTCTACATGCATAACGAGACTATAGATCCCATACATGACAAATTGGACTAATACTTTTCATATGTAGCATTTTTACACAAAATAGATATCACCATTAGATTCCTCCTGAAGTTCCGAGAAAAAATAGTATAAACACCTTAAATCTTTCTCAAAGAACTCAATGGCACACAAAATGAGGCAAATCAAAACCAAATACACTTCTTGCATGCAAAAAGAGGAAAATATAACTTGGCATCAACTTCAATGCAACATGATCCAATCTGGCATGAATTTCCCATGTTTGTATTTGGTCTGGAGCTAGGTTTAAATAGGCCAAAAACCATATCTAAATTTGTTGGCATTGTTACAGCCGAATTAATTTCAAAATAAAACTAATTAAGTATCATTAATTAGCATAAAATAAGGGTTGGTGTAGTGGTTAACATTTTATAATATACCCCAGAGGTTATTGACATCATCATGACATCATCCTATGACCTGTATGGATAGGACACGTGGCATCTTGTGGTCCTGCCACGTGGCACCCCTGCTTTAACTTCGTTTGAGGTGATTTTTGCATCGTTGGAAAGGTATCGACAAACTCTACGAAATGAATTAGGTTTTTTTTTTTTTTTAAATAGAAGATCAATTTTTGAGCATTTTGGATCCTGCTAAACCACTTTTTGAGAATTTTGGATCGTCATGGATCACACCTCCCCAATAAAGAAATTTTGGACCTCCAAAAGTATGGATCATTAAAAAATAAAGTGAAAATGCTTCTGGCTCACTTGTCCAGTATCATCCATATTTCCTTCTTACATAAAGAGCACCTGACTCATCACAACCATAATGAAGATTGTAAGAACACTGCTAACCAAGTTAACCATTCCCTTAAATTCACAAACTCCACCATTCATTTTTGCAGCTACTAACCATACTCTACGGACTACTAATAAATTGAATATATATGTGTGTGTGTGTGTTTGTGTGTGAAAAAGAATGAACCATCAAAATATTTTCCCTTCTTAATAGGAACAACATCAACCAAAGAACATGTCCCGCTTTCAACCATAGGATGTAAATATGGATCCTAGATACTAGCATTAACTAGCATGTGCCTTTTAGTGACAACTCTCGAATTCATCTTCATCTAATGAGCTCTCACAATGAACTCAATCCCATCCTTGAAAAAATGATACTTTCTCTTTTCCCTATATAAAATGGCCTTCCTATCATACAAGTATGGACTTCCCAAAACCATCCTAAAAATGTCAAGTGGAACCATTTCTAATTCTACCTCATCAATGAAATTGGATGTGATAACAAACCATAACTTGCTTTGCTTAGTGATCTATACCTGAACATTATCACAAATCCAACCCGAAGGATATGGTCTCTGATGAGGCCTAGTTTCCAATCCCAAATTCTGAACAACTTGCTCTGAAATAAGATTCACTTGTGATCCATTATCAAAATGTGTATCAATATTAGTGTGCTTTTAGATAACTCGTAAATGAAAAAATTATTTTATTTTCTTTCCATGAGGGATTACATTAGCCTTTGCAGAAGAAGTACAAGAACTAAAACTTACAAAAAAATATTTACCTTTGATGCCCATAGCTGTAACTTGGGTTTCATCCTTAGAATCTGATCCAAGATCCTGAAATATGGTCATGGCATTCTCTTTACCCTTTCTAGGTTGAGCCCACTTCGGTTTCAATTTTGGATGCAACTTCCAACAATGCTTCTCATCATGTCATTTCTTCTCGCAGTGAGAACATGTAGGATTCTTCTCTTCATCCTTCTTCATTGTAGTTGTCTTTTTGCTCTTCCCTTTTCCCTTCGACTACTCCTTGAATTCATGTGGCTCCCCTGACACATCCTCAACAACATGTTTTCCTTTATTGGATTCAAGATGAGTATCCTATACTAATACATCGTTAATTTTAGTAGGATTAAACATCAATAAAGTATGTTGAAGATATGAGTGCATACCACCAATATACTTTAGAAGAGTCTCAAGAGTGTGTAATGGAATTCCCAAAGATAATTCCTTCCTCTTAAATTTGTATGTATAAGCTTGAACATTTTCCCTTTTTCCTTGTCTTAAATGTTGTCAAGCAATCATTGATTTTTGCATACAAGCTAATGAATAAAATTGCTTTCTTAATGCAGCTACAAATTCAATCCAAGAAGAAATGATTTTACCATTTTGAATAAGATCATCTTGTGTCCAACTCTCCCACCATATCAAAGTTGTGTTTCTCAAGCGAAGAGTATCCAATTGTATCATTGAAGTATCCTTTATGGTTTTTCATACCATGCAATATACTTCAATATGTTTGACCCAATTATCCAACTTCTTTGCATTCAACTCTCCATCATAAGTAGGAAAATCAAACTTTACATCTAGCTTTAACCAAGGCAAATCATGAGAATGAGAAGACTTTTTAGAATGTTTTTTCCTTTTATGAGAAGAATGTTCACTTTCATCAGAAGAAGAAGGTTATTATGATGACAATGACGAGGGCGAAGGAGGATCTGGAGGTTCTTCACCTTCTCCTTCTTCTTTAATTGCTTCAGTCTTTACCAAAGTACTTTCTCCCTTGGATTTCTTTTAATCCTCATACATTTCTTCCACCATATCCTTCATCAAATTAAATGATTCAAATAAATAATCTTTAGAGTCGTAAGGACCTAACCTTCTTGTTGAAGCTATTTCTCCTCTTCGAGTGAAGCTCCTTGAACCAATTTTAGGATTATAACTTGCAAGCTTACCTTCAACTTGCTTGAACTTGGGCCTCGTAAGCATTCACTTGCAAATAAATGTCAAAACTTTGCTCTGATACCACATGATATGAAAATACCAAAAGAGTTTTGATACCTACTTGATCTTAAATATCAACAAACTTTGATAGCAATCTAGCCCGAAAGTCCTTATATGTCAATCAGTTCATAAATACACATAAACATCCGAGAAGATTTAAGAAATTGAAGATCGACTTGACTATTTGCAAAATATCATGTGAATGTCTTGCTTGTCCATAAACTTCATTAACTGATAAATATAACTTGCGAAAATAATGAGTGTCAAAATGGAGAGAAATAGACAACTCTTATTAATTCTCAAAATGCAAAAATTAAAATAAATGGGCCTACAATGTCAAATTTGATTTCACTCTTCAAGTATGTTGCTCAATCCCCAAAACATAGGTCATTATTGAATTCCTCACGAAATTATGAAAAAAATGAGTATAAACTTTACTATGTTCTGAATCGATACTTAAAGGCCCCTTTTTGCACACATAATGATACTATGGGTCTCATACATGACAAATTGGACTAAGACATTTCATACATATCATGTTTACACAAAATAGACATCACCATGAGATTCTTCTCAAAATTGTGAGAAAAATGAGTATAAGCACCCTTACCTTTCTTAAAGAACTCAATGGCACACAAAACGAGGTAAATCAAAACCAATAACACCTCTTGCATGCAAAACGAGAAAAATATAACTTGACACGAACTTCAATGCAACATGATCCAATTTGGAACAAA
Source organism: Picea engelmannii (assembly GCA_009831015.1). Taxonomy (NCBI): domain Eukaryota; kingdom Viridiplantae; phylum Streptophyta; class Pinopsida; order Pinales; family Pinaceae; genus Picea; species Picea engelmannii. The sequence continues at coordinate 122,060 of ML803367.1, forward strand.
TTTCTCATGTATGTACTTAGTCCGGAGCTAGGTTTAAATAAGCCAAAAACAAGATATAAATCCATTGGCATTGTTACAACCGATTAACATAACATAAGTGGTTGGTGTAGTGGTTAATATTTTAGAATATACCCTGGAGGTCATGGGGTCGAGTATTTGTTATAACTATATATCCATACATTAAATACATTGGGTTATGAAATAAATAAATATATATATGTCTCTCTGTGTGTGTTAATAAAATTATTAAAATATATTGGCCAATCTAGGTCTACCATATAGCAGCCCATGATTGGTCCACCTCACACCGTGCCATGTCACCTGCCAATTGTACTATACGGTCACTACCATGTGGCACTTCCTGGTACTACCACATCACTTTCCTATCATTTCCAGGTCAGTGTATGGATGTTGACTATAATTTCCACTTGGCACATGCCACATCATCGTATGGATGACACATGGCACATTTTTATTGGTCCACTTAGACCCCTGAAAATGCCAAAAATGAGTGACACTTGGCATCCACTCGTGTTGCCATGTCACCATGTTAACATCAACATGACGTCATCCTGTGACCTATATGGACAAGCCATCATGTGGGTCTACCACGTGGCACCCATGCCTTGACTTTTGACCTTTAACCAAACTTTGACTGACCATAACTTCTTCATACTAACTCCGTTTGAGGTGAATTTTGTGTCGTTGGAAAGATATATCTGAGATCTATGCAATGAAGTAGTTTTCAAAAGAATTTGAGAAGATCAATTTTTGATCATTTTGGATCCTCCTAGATCACGTTTTGAACATTTTGGATCCTCCTGGATCACCTTATGAACTAGAAGACATGGAAATCCTTTAAAAAGTACGGGGAAAATTGGTCTATGTATCACCGTATTTTGTTTGGGAAAGAAATATTAGAGAAATAAATTTTTAAAATCATCTTATATCTCACCAACTTGAGAAAGAGTAAATCTCCAAAAAAAAAACTTGAAACCCTCCAAAGCAAAATGGAAGAAGAATATATCACCAAGTAAAATCAACTAGAAGAAAGAGAATTATATTCCAATATATATAAATCTAACAAGAAAGAGAAGGAAATGTGGAGACTAAGGTTGAGAAGTCTTTGTCTATGCTCATGGAATAAGAATACAACCATTTTCCACAATCGAAACAAATCTATACTACAAAAGAACACAATCAAGGAGATAACTCTAGATCTTGGTTTTTAAAATAATGTCACATCAACAAATCATGGATATTAGATATCCATATGGATCTAGGTTCCAGGGAACAGTTATGTGTCGAAGACTTCCCCATAGCGTTAGAGTCCATGTGTTAGGTTCCATGTGTTGCGCCATGATTGACCCACATGTTTTGATCGTGTTTGGTTATGTGTTTTTGGTGATGTCACATAAGGAAATATGGAAGCCCAACTTTCTGAATAAATCAACGCAGATATTTTCCTGGGTCTCGAATATTTGGATATGTCATGGTTCCCATAGCATGGTTTCAATGAGTTGGGCTCCTTTGCGAGGGTCTTGGTGACATTGACAACCATGTGTCCTATCTCATATGCTCCATGTATCATGTAGGTGTCATGCCACATGTCATTAGTGACTTCATATCCAAAATCCAAAAATCCATAATTTTCAATAATGGTGCATCAAGACTTTTCTAGATCCCAGATTCCCAGATAGGTCAAGTTTTTGGGGCATGGTTCCATTGGAGGGATCCCTCGTGCCTTCGAGCCCTCATTTCATGCCACATCAGTCCACTTATCCTATAAAAAATGGCCTGCATGTCATGCCACATGTCTCAGGTGATGTCATATCCAAAAATATAGAAATATATATTTTCAAATAATGCAGCATGGGAATTTTCCCAGATCATGGATTCTCGGATATGTCATGGTTCTTGTTCAAGGATCCATTTAGGGTTGGGAAGGAATTATGGCATCATCCTCCATGCATTAGTATCACGTCAGGGTGCCCCTTCAGCCTAAGTGCCATGCCACATCAAGCCACATGTCATGCCACATCCATCTCCATGTCGAAGTCCTGCAAGTTGGACATCTTGATCCAGCTTAGGATTTAAAAGGGACTTTTGAGTTTTTTCGGATCCCGGATTTCTATATGTGTCAAGGTTCTACATCCAAATCCATCTTTTCTGTTAAAAGGGATTTTTTTAGGAAATATCGATTCCTATATTTATGGATGTTGAAGGGTTCCACTTCAAGGTTCCAAGGTGAGATCGAACTGCCACCTAGATATTCAGACATCTAGAATCTAGAAGAATGTTAATTTTGATTTTTAAGTAAATATGATTTCCCATATTTTTGAATGTGTAAGGTTCTACCACAAGGTTCTCGGGTGAACTCGAGAGGTCTGTCGCCTGGATATTTGGTCCATTCAAAATCTGAAAGTTTGCTTGTGAGGATTTTTAAGGAAATCTATATTTCTGTATTTTTAGATTGCTTGGTTATAAGTCGAGGTTTTTTTTGGGTTCATATTTGGTCTTTGGCCCAGGGAATGCCACGTCAGGGCGACATGTCTTGAAACATCGGCACACATCTCCAACACTGCATCAAATGATTGGGTGTCAAGGATCCATGTCGATGCCACGTGGATATGTGGCGGTTTTGGTGGGAAAAATACTTAGAAACTTAAGGGGCCATATATTCCTAACCCAAACTTGGATTTTAGCATATTTATAGTTGTTGGATATCTCTCAATTATATTTGGATTTTGAGCTTAGAACTAGATTTGGATTTACTCGTAAGAAAGGTAGTTAAGAGGAAATAAATGGAAATTTTATACTCCACCTCCCTAATGATGTTTTAGGGGGTCGGGCATGTTACACTTTAGTATTTGGAAGGGATGGAAATCCCTCTCTCTACCAATGCCCTTTTTAGATCAAATTCACTCTCTATTTTTTCTATTACAAGGAACTACCTCTCTTAATGTTCTCTTGAAATATAGTAGGGTTTTGGGTTCGAATGGAGAATTGTATTCAATAAAAGAAGGATACACCATTTAGATAAAAGCTATTCACCTCCCACCCAAGTAAATTATATGGAAGAATATTGGGATGGAAATGGATTGCCAAAAGTCAATACTTTTTGTTGGATTATGGTTCATGGAAAACTGCATTCGTCAAGTGCATTATTGGAAATTCTTCAATAAGCATTCGTCAAGTGAAAAACTCTTCCATATCTTAGAGCTAAAGCCTCTCTAGAATGACCTTAAGAATGCAAAGGATAGTGAGGAGTTTCAATTCATTATTATTTCCATGTCTTCTATCCTTTAACAATATGGTGGATGCCATGGAAAACAAAGGAGTGTTATTGAATCGAGGAATGTTGAGAAAAAATGGGTCTCTTGTTTATCTCCCATGAAATTCATCAAACCAAACATTAGAATCACCATGCACTTCAATATGAAGGAAAAGTGGTGCAACACATTAACCCAGATGATATGGGTCATAAATATATTGCATCTTCCTATACTCTTCCCTCATTGATCTAGGAGGAGGGTCTGGAATGTTCAAAAATTGATTATCTCAAATGCTCTTGAAAATGAAATCATTGTGTAGAGATTGGAGATAGATTTTCAATGGCACATGAATCGCCTCAAACGAATGTCATATGAGAAAGTTATGGTTGTTTGAATTTTTGAAGAAAAGATGGAAAATTGGGAAAAATGGGTGCCACATGGCGCCACTGGAAGGGTGACACGTGGAAGCCATATAGACCATACTATGAGGTGGCAGGTCATACATCCAACTGGGCATGTGATATGACACATTGTAGGTAGCAGGTTGAGTTGGCAGGTCATACAAGGTGACATGGCAACTGTATAGTCTATGGTGGACCAATCAACGTTGGACACATGGCATGACTATACAGGTGGAGGATAGGTGGACCAATGAGGGATCGCCAAGTGGTCATCTACCATTGGCTAGGTATATCTAAGGTTGAACAAAATATTGTTGCAAACCCAGAGGATTGAACCCGAGTCTCTCGCATACTAGTCCAACAACCTCACTAATACACCACACACATGGTTCTTAACCATATATGGCATTAAATTTATTTAAATTTGTTAAATGGTTTAGTTGGAAAAGAAAAGGGATCAAGGGCATAGACCATGATCCCATGGTCATTACATATTAATTTTTTTGTAACCAAGTCCGCGTGTGATTCAAAATTATATGCCACGACATATATTAACAAACAAACCATATACTATATTTAACATATAGTTCCAGCAAAGTACCAAAGGGGGAGAGGTCTGCGAGGTTGAACCCGCGACCTCCTCCCACATGTAGAAACACCCTAACCAATGTGCCAAGGGAGCCAATTGTTATGGAATGTGGAGTTAATATATTTAATTTAGCCCATAGGATTCAAACAACAGTTAGGTCTGACCTCCCTATTTAACCAGCACAAAAACCAATGCCTGGGACATGGAAATGTGTGGCAGTTTGTACAAAATTTCGTGCAAAGGGAAGATTTTCCTCGTTTCATGTGCAAGAGGTGTTCCTATTTTAGATTTTCCTATTTTTGCATGCTATAGAGTTCTTTGAGAGAAATATAGGGTGTTTATACTCATTTTTCTCATAATTTCGAGAGGAATTTGATGGCGATGTTAGTTATGTGTAAAAGTGTTGTGTCTGGATATCTTAGTCCAGTTTGTCATGTATGAGACCCATAGTCTTGTTATTCATGCAAAAGGGGGTCTTTAAGTACCTATTTATAACATAGTTGAGTTTATACTCATTATTTCCGCAATTTATTATCAATTGATGAAGTTTATGGATAAATAAGCGTTTTCACATGCTATTTTGCAAATAGTCATAACGATCTTAATTTCCCAAATCTTGTCAGATGTTTTAGTGTTTTCTTAAGAACTAATTGACACTAAGTATTTTCGGATCATGTGGTATCACAGTTGGTTTGACGTGTATCTTCAAGTGAATGCTTATGAGGTCCAAACTCAAGCTCAGTGAAGGATCATTTGAAGAGTACATTCCTAAAATTGGTTCGAGGCGCACATTTCGAAAGCTAGAAATGGCTTCAACAAAAGATAGGGATTCTTATAATCCAAATCCTTTCGGTACTAAAGAGGAATTATTTTTTGCATTCATGGAAATGAATTCCATGGTGGAAGACATGTACAAAGATTGAAAGAAGGCCAAGTGAATTGGTGGTAAAGGCAAAGGAAAGTCACATAACTTCAAGAAACAGTCAAAGAGAAAAGAAGAAGGGAAACCTACATCTTCTCATTGCAAGAAGAAAGAACATGAGGAGGAAATGTGTTGGAAGTTGCATCCAGAGAGGCTACCAAAGAAGTTCAAGGACAAGGGTAAACATAAGGCCACAACCACAGTTCAAGATCTTGGATCATATTCTAAAGTTATAGCTATGGGCATTAAAGGTATATTTTATGTTGCTAGTTCTAGTTCACATACTTCTTCTTCAAAGGATAATCTAATCCCTGATGGAAGGAAAATAAAAGAATTGTTCCATTTACAATTTATCTCAAAGCACAATAAGATTGATACGCTTGATGAACAATGTTGATAGTGGATCACAAGTAAATCGTATTTTAGAGCAAGTTGTTCAGAATTTGGGATTGGAAACTAAGCCTCATCTGATACCATATCCTTTGTGTTGGATTTTTGATAATACTCAGTTACAGGTAACTAAGAAATGTAAGTTATCGTTTGAGATCACATCCAGTTTCATTGATGAGGTAGAGTTAGACGTGGTTCCACTTGACATTTGTGGGATGGTTTTGAGAAGTCCATACTTGTATGATAGGAAGGCCATTTTCTATAAGGAACAAAACAAGTATCATATTTCCAAGGATGGGATTGAGTTCATTGTGAGAGTTCATCAAATGAACAAAAATTTGATTGTTGTCACTATAGGGCACGTGAAAATGCTAGTTAATTCTAGTATCCATGATCCAAATTTACAAACTATGGTTGAAAGTAAAGTAGGTCTTTTGGTTGATGGTGTTCTTGTTAAGAAGGGAAAATATGTTTATGGTTCATTCTCTTTTGCATCTATATATTTATTTTTGTTGTTCAGTTTATTACTAATAAGTGGAGTATGTTTAGTAGTTGCAACAATGAATGACATAGTTTGTGAATTTAAGGGAATGGTTAACTTGGTCAACAATGTTGTTTTAGTATTCATTATTGTTGTGATGAGTCAAGTGCTAGTTATCCGAGAAGAATATATGGATGATACTAGACAATTGAGGCAACAGTATCCTCACTTCATTTCTGAATGAACCAGAATTTTGGAGATTATACAGGTTTCTTGGACGGCCTATAATTGGATCTAGTGATTTCATGGATTCAGAGTCAGTGTTGGCATCAGAGGCAGACAACTGAAAGACTTCTATTCCATTGTAGGGAAGCATCATGTAGTGGAACATGTATGGTTATCATTTTGGGAAAGAAACATAAAATAGAACATTAATGTTCATATGTAAATTCCATGTCCATGTAAGATGTATACCTTGAATAAAAGAAATTCAAATGGTACATATGTTTGTAGAAAACATGTTTAGATTTTTCTTTCAGGGCAGGAGAGAGGAAATTAATAGGAAGTTCATTCAAAGACTCCTACAGATATATTAAGAAGTACAGGAACAATTAAGCCAATATGGGAAAGGCATGGACCGATATTTGACTTGGCTTCATGAATGTTGATATGGACCATCTTCGAGAGAAAAGGAGATGGGAATGAATATTGAGTCAAGATTCAGATCTGGATATTGTGGAGTAGAGAGTCAATGAGAAGACTTTTGTAATTAAGGAATCAAGGAGCCAGAAACCAGAGCTAGAGACATAGCCAGGAACCAAAGCCAATAGCCATGAGCCAGAGCTAGAGCCATAGCCAGGAACCAAAGCCAAAGTTAGAGTCAGAGTTGTTGTCAAGAGCTAGAGCCAGAGCCAGAGACATAGTTGTTTCTAAGAGCCAGATTCAGATCCATGTTCCATAGAAGCAGACAAAATTACATTGATCTAGTTTGGTTTCCTTGAGGTTTTGGAAGTTTAAGAAGGATATCGAATACGTATCCAAGACAAAGATTAATTCCAAGATGGAAATCACATAAAGTGCATTTCAGCAAGGTGGAAGAGTGAGAAAGTATTATCATCACTAAGTTGTTGAATAATCCATGAAGATCATTTCAATAAGGTGGAATAGTGATAAAGTCTTATCATCACTAAGTTGGTGAAATATCCATACTTTTGGAGGACCAAAATTTCTTTAGTGGGGAGGTGTGATCCAAGAGGATCTGGAATGCTAAAAAACTAATTATCTCAATTTCTCTTGAAAATGAATTCATTTCATAGATCTCGGCGATATCTTTCCAATGGCACATGAATCGCCTCAAACAAATGTTGTATGAGAAAGTTATGGTCGTTTGAAGTTTTCAAGAAAATAGGGAAAATTGGCAAAAGGGGGTTCCACGTATCACCACTGGAAGGGTGACACGTGGAATCCATATAGAACGTACTATGAGGTGGTAGGTCATACATCTGACTAGGTATATGATATGAAACATGGTAGGTAGCAAGCTGAGTTGGCGGGTCGTACAAGGTGGCATGGCAACTATATAGTCTGAGGTGGACCAATCAAAATTGGACATGTGGCATGACCGTATAGGAAGAGGATAGGTGGACCAATGAGGGACCACCACATGGAAGCCTCCCATTGGTCGAGTATGGATAAGGTTGAAAAAAATATTGCTGTGAGCTCGTAGGATCAAACTCAATTCTCTCGCATACTAGTCCAACGACCTCACCAATACACCACACACATGGTTCGCAATCGTATATGGAATTAAATTTATTTAAACTTGTTAAATGGTTTAGTTGGCATAGAAAAGGGATCGAGGGAATATCCCCCAATCCTAAGGTCTTTATATATTAAATGTTTTGTAACCAAGTCCGTGGGCAGTTCAAAATTATATGTCATCACATGTATCAACAAAAAAACCATATACTATATTTAACATATAGTTCCAACAAAGCGCCAAAGGGGGAGAGGTTTGTGGGGTTGAACCCACAACATCCTCCCACATGTACCAATGCCCTAACCAATGCACCAAGGGTGCCAATTGTTATAAAATGTGGAGTTAATATATTTAAGTTAACCCATGGAATTCGGACAGCAGTTAGGTCCGACCTCCCTATTTAACAAGCATGAAAACCAATGCCCAGACCATGGAAATGCATTATATTTTGTAGAGAAGTTCATGCCAAGTGCATATTTTCCTCATTTTGCATGCAATAGGTGTTCATATTTTAGATTTACCTCATTTTGTGTGCTATAGAGTTCTTTGAGAGAAGTATAGGGTGTTTATACTCATTGTTTTTCAAAATTTCGAGAGGAATTTGATGATGATGTCAGTTTTGTGTAAAAGTATTGTGTATGAAGATATTAATCTAGTTTTTCATGTATGAGACCCATAGTCTTGTTATGCATGCAAAATGGGGTCTTTAAGTGTCTGTTCAGAACATAGTCGAATTTATACTCATTATTTCTGCAAGTTATTATTAGTTGATGAAATTTATGGATAAATAAGTGTTTTCACATTTTGTTTTGCAAATAGTCATAATGATCTTAATTTCCTGAATCTGTTTGGATGATTTAGTGTCTTCTTAAGAACTAATTGACTTCTAAGGATTTTTGGATCACTCATACCTCCAAGCACATCAATAGGAGCATATTTAAGCCTAACGAGACATTTTCTCATAATAGAGGTGGGATTTATTTTATGTTTATTTTTGGATTATGTTGGAATTATGCTACATCCAACCTAGTAAAAGTTGTGTCCATCCATATTTCCATCATGGAAGAAACTTAGTGTTTTTTATTTGGTTTATCTTATGTTTGGGTAGCAATTTACATTAGCTTTGGTACAATGGGTTGCCTTCATGTTTAATTGGTTTATCTCTTATCTTTAGCTCTATTAGCACAATTCCACTTAGAATGGAAGGTCATAGACACTCTAGTCATTGCACTCCCTATGAAATCTCATATTTTTATGAAGTCAAACAGAGGAGTGCATGCCAAATGAAAGACTTATGGGTTGCATTGTCCCTCTTCAATAGCAACATGACTTCCCATCTTGAGGCTCAATTAATAAAGAATGCATAATTTGAAGTAAGGGTGGTTATTCAAAGCAAGAAAATCAAGAAGCTCACTACAAATCACAACATGCAATATGAACTAATTGTGTGCCTAGCAAGGACCTACCATTCCTTGGCCTCTTTTCCAAATTTGTCTATTGGGTATATCAAAGAAACTAATAAGGAGGAAGATACAGACTAGTGAAATCAAGGGGAAATGGAATATGAAAATTCCATTAGGGAATCTAATGTAAATGTCAAGAAAGAAGGCCTCAATAGTCATGCCTTCTATTAAAACTCAATTTTTTTAATATTTTACAAAACATTTTTTCTTATTCCAATATTTTAGAATTTATAGATGCAATATTTTTAGTTATGTTGGAAATATTGTAAGAACAATTCAGCTTGTAGGTAGACTTGTTGCAATTTGGGGACTTTTTGAATCCATGTCATCGAACTCTTTCTTTTGATATGTATTAATTCATTGAACGATGAGGTTGCATCTTTCTTTTAATGCAATCGATACACATTTTAGTTTCGATACACATTCCAATTTAAAAAGAAAAAAAGAAAAAAAACACTCAAAGTACCTTCCCAATAAAACATGCAAATGCATGGGTGTTGTACATAAAAACCACGATGATTTCTTTCCCATTTCATAGATATCTACTTTACAATTGGGACAAATTTACATCTCAACCCCTTGGAACTATAATTCCAAAAAGGAAAAATAATTGCAAACTATAATATTAATTAACAAGTTTATATAGGCTCTAATATACTTTGTTATACAATTCAAACAAAAAATTACAACATTATTCATGTTCATTGTCATCATGAAGTTCCAAACAAAAAATTACAACATCATTCATGTTCATTGTCAGCATGAAGTTCTAATGGGAGAGGTTAAGTTTGAACTTCAATCCTACTCAAATATGCAGTCTACTCATTAATTATAAAAAAAACATCCAATCACCAAATCCCAATTTGAACCTCCTCCATTGTCGCTATGAGAAAAGGAGGAACAAAAATTGATATAACTATATTTGTGATTACTCAATTGTAAAATTGGAGCAGATACTATTTTTTTATAAATAAATGTATCTGTGATTTGACAGCTTTACTGAATAAAGTGAAAATGTTTTTTTTAATTGTTTGCACTTTGATTACCTATTTTTATCTTAAATTAAACATGTGATTATGGAAGTCTTATTATTATATGCAATTTTGTGTTTTATTATTTCATTGAGTGGGATATGAGTTAAGTTACGAGGTAATTAGGAGTTAGGAAGTTTTACTATTGAAATCCTAGTTTCTAAACTCTAATTTTAGACCTCACGAATGAAAGAATTCTCGTTGTATGTAGTGTATTGTAAATGGGAATAAAAGCTTTGTATATTATTTATTTACTAATTTTTTATTCTTATTCTAAACTTTGAAACTACATGTACATTTATTCTAGGAGTGTTGGATTTAAAAATTCACAAAAGGAATTAGTTTGAGTTTTGAAAACACTTAAAAATGGGCAGCGAAGGATTGAAATGAATGTGTGAAGACCTGAAGTGTTTGGTGTTGGATTTAAAAATTTACAAGAGGAATTAGTTTGAGTTTTGAAAATACTTAAAAATGGGCAGCGAAGGATTGAAATGAATGTGTGAAGACCTGAAGTGTTTGGTGGTCATGTCAAAATTGCATGTATGCAGTTTTGGAGAATATTGGTATAATTTAACGAGATAATATTTTGATGTGTTTGTTTGCATTCAATAGATCAAAACAACCTAATGATGGCATTCCATGCTTGAAATATTGTGATGGGTTTTCCTCCAAAATGAAATCGTTTGTAGTGATTTATGTTCCAACACCAAAATCACTTGTGAATTTCCCTTCTAGGATTGATTTGTCTTCAATCATTATTTCTAACCATATGATTAAATTTAATCTTAACCAACTAAATTTCTCATTTGAAGCACAAAAAAAATCTTTTAGCTAAGTTAGGATTGTGTGGACAGACATCTAAATACTTCAACACAATCATTTATATTTATATATAATTGTTGTCCTTTAGGGAGATTTAATTGCATTCTAATAAATGTGGTCACAAATTTTTCAACAAGGAAAACACTCTTTTTTTAGTATTAATGTTTAGGTCATGACCACGAGTTTAACAAATTCACCCAACTCTTTCAATATTTTTTAATCCCCTTAACCATTGGAAGCTAATAACCCCTCATACACATCCATGAAGAGGTATTTTAGTGGTCAATCATAGGTTCCTACCAAATGGATTTCATGGGATTAAGGAGGTACTTGATATAGATAGGTGTAAGCCTCTAAGAGTTGTCCCAGAGACCCTCACTAAAACTCTCTTTGTTATACCTTCACTTAATCATTTGGTGGACTTCATCACCATTCAATGATAGTGATTGGAAGGCTTAGTTACAATACATGTGAAAGTCATTAGATTCTTAAAGTAGTGTTTTTATTTTTTGAAAACCATAGGGAAAAAACTTTTACATCAAAGATTTACATTTTTTTTTTATACACTTGTTTAAACATGCTTACAAATTTCCTTCTACCTTTAGTTCTAAAAAGTGTATTTCTTTGATATAGTGTATCTTATGCAAAATTATTTCATATTGAATGACAAGCCTCAACCCATTTGAATTCCCTAAAACTCATTGATATTATTCCTCTTCATATCAAATGCATATGGAAATTTTATACAATCGTCGTTTTTGTACTTGTGTATACTTTTATCATTCTATATAAAATTCTACAACTACTTGAACATTGTATATATGAATCTACAAGAAAAAAAAAAAAAACTAAAATATATATAACCAACTAACTACACCTTTTGAATCTTCTCTTTACCCTTTTGAATTTGTTCATTTCACACAAAATGCCAACATATTTTAGTGTGATCTATCAGATTTGTATTGGCCAATTTTGTTCTTTGTGGATTTTTTATGCTTTCAAATTTGAGGTGGAACTCCATTTTTCTTAGCCACTCTATTAATGCTTTTGAATTAACACATCCATTGTAATATAAAACATTGACCTTTGATCCCCTTTTTCTCTTTAAATATCTCATCAATTGTGTTGAAACATATCCTCTTTGACTTCATTGTCTTGTTTTTCTAGTTCCAAGGTCATTTGTTTTGGCTTCTCTACCTTAACACTCTAGTCTTAATTTTGATCAAGACTCTACAACTTTAAATCACTATCTATTAGGACTCAATAACATATCGATTCATATCACAACATCCCTATTTATTTATTTTCTTAACTAAGTGTCCAACTTCTCCAATCTCTTCATATTTGTATCACATCTCTTCATACCAAATTTGTTTCTTCAACTTCTTCTAAAACTCTTCGAGGTTATTTCTTGATTCTATGATAAGATTCTAATTAGTTTATTATAATTACTTGAAATTATGGTACTTCATTATGGTACTTGATCCTATAAAATTTCATTTGAGAATAATGTTGTATCCATGGAACATTTGTATGTTTTCATTTGGGAAGAAAAATAGGCATTCCATATGGAGCAAGTTTGGATGAATGCCTAACTTAGGTATTAGAATCAAAGTAAATGCTTTCATTTGGGAAGAAAAATAGGCATTCCATATGGATCAAGGTTTGATGAATGCCTAACTTAGGTATTAGAATCAAAGTTACAAATGTTGAAGTTTCCTTTTGATCTTTTGAGTTTTCATTTTATTGATACCATATGATGTATTGTTTTAATATTGAATCCATTTGTGGAGAACACGATGACTCACTAAATACATCATCTAGTAGTCTTCAACTTGAGTTTTCATTTTCTTGATACCATATGATGTATTGTTTTAATATTGAATCCATTTGTGGAGGACATAATGACTCATTGAATACATCATCTAGTAGTCTTCAACCTGAGTTTTCATTTTCTTTATACCATATGATGTATTGTTTTAATATTGAATCCATTTGTGGAAAACATGATGACTCACTGAATACATCATCTAGTAGTCACTTGAGTTTTCATTTTCTTGATACCATATGATGTATTGTTTTAATATTGAATCCATTTGTGGAGAATAGGATGAATCACTAGATACATCATCTAGTAGTCTTCAACTTTGGGATAAATATCCACTTGATCCCTATGGCCTTCCAAAACCTATAATTCAAAGCTACATGCAAATCATCCAACAAAGAAGGTGGTGAAGGGAGTATTGAGAGGTGAAGGAGAGGCTAACCTTTTGTCCCCTAGCCAGAAAAGTCGAGTGAATAGGAAGGGTAAGTGTTGGAAAGCTCTCAAGGATAATGGCAGATGGTTCTAGGTGATGATATCAAAGTGGGAGAAATTTCAAACATGATCAGAAGAATGGTCGTCAGATGATTCTGTGGGAAGATCGCCTCTGTAGCTACCATAAAAAATTGGTTGGAAGTTAATTGGAAACAGATCGCCTCTACAGCTGCCATAAAATTGGTTGGGTACCCCTTTATATTTTATTTGATCATATCTAAGGTGAAACTAGGGCCAATAATTGAGGAAGCTGGTGATCTAGCCTTAGATAGTGCACCTAGAAGACATGCAGGAAGAAAATATAGGATATCTTTAGCACAGTCTTAGGCAGCCAAAGAAATCAGAAGTGGAAGACATTCAACAATATTAAGGGCCCTTAAAGCAGGGAAGTCCCGAAACAGGGATTCAAAATGATTGTGCTATCCTTTAATTCTTGAGGAGTATGGGGCTCTCCTAAATTATTTTCCCTCAAACGACTGTGTGTTATGGATAATTGTGACATAATTCTAATTCAAGAGACAACGTGCAGTGGTTACTAGGTGGAGGAAATGGAAATTTTCAGTTCATGGCTCAAGAGTTGGTTTATTTTTTCTATAGATCCAAACGGTCTCTTGGGATGACTTTTAATAGCATGCACCCTGAAAGTTAAGATGATAGAAGCTGCAAAATACCCTTAATGCATTATGGTTGAAGTAAAGGATAGAATGTTAAACTCTCTGGTAAAAAATTGTAATGTGTATGGTCCTTACACTAACAGGTGTCCTTTCTAGAAAGATTAAGTGAATTAAACTTTTAAAAATATAGAGATATTATACTGGGGGGATTTAAATTTCATGTTGTTTCTAAAGGAAATTTGGGGTCAAAATCCGCTACAATATCCTCTGGAATTTTTTTTCTAGTTGGATGGAGAATCATAATTTAATTGATATGGCCCCAAAGAAGCTCTCACACACATGTATCAATGGAAGGCTCGGGATTGGTGGCAAAAAGGCTTGATCGATTTCTAATTTCTGATGGTACGATTTGAGAAACACTAAGTGATAACTCCAAGGGTGGAAATTGAGGGTATTTCAGATCATTTAACGATAGTGCTTGAAGTTTTTAAAGCTAGCTCATCGAGACCATCTCCTATGAAATTCAATCAATATTGGCTAAGAGAAGAAGATTATCATAAGATGGTTTTAGAATCTTGGATTCCATTAAGGAAATGGGTCTCACATATATGCAACAATTTTTTCAGAATCTTGGAAAAATAAAAATAAAATCTACTACTTTATGGGCTAAAGAATTTAGGAGAAAACAATCATCGATGATTGTTGTGATGGAATTGAAGCTTGGTAGAATTCTCATATAACGAGAAGCAATATCTCTCTTAGAAGAAGAAGAAGAAAAAATGCTCAAGGAGCTTGTGATAAAAAAACATGATATGCTAAGGAAAGAAGAATCAAAATGGAGGCAAAAAAGTAGAGCGGTTTGGATCCAAGAAGGAGACAACAATACAAAATTTTATCATAAATTTGCAAGTTTTTGTTGATGTTTTGCTAGTTGCGGAAGGTATTAACCTCCACGTGTAATCTATGACTTGGAATAGAATATTCTCGAAGCAAGTGAACCATTAAACAGATGTGTGGAAACCCGGGAAGACAAGTCAGCCTAGCAGAATAAATAATGTTAGAATGTTATCTTCCAGAAATACAAGTCGGCTCCACAGGAAAACAATAAACAAAAAATATAATTATCGGAAAGTCAAGTCGACCCAGCCAGAAAAGTCATTGGACAGATTAATATAAATAAAGGATTTTTTATCTCATTTGTACACCCAGTTAGTGTGCAAGTCTTGTGGAGAGTTGTAGTTGCAACTGCAATTGCAGCTGCAAGGAGGAATAAGGGTGCATGGTCATCTCTTGGTCTTGGTCTCTCTCTTGATGATTTTCTTGGTGATATTCTTGGTGATATTCTTTCTAAGTATGGAGCAAGTTTGAGAGAGAGTGTAGTGCATTTGTTGTTGTTGTAGTTGTGTATGGTACTTGTACTATGAATATGGAGACTCTCTCTCTTGTGCACTACCCTTGGAGAAGGAGTGCTCTAGTTGTCTTGAGTTGTTGTTGCAATTAGCAACTAGGGTTTATCTGTTGGTTCTGGAGTAGGCTTGCCAAAATTATTCTAAGTAAAGTTTAGTGTGCTTGAGGGTGGCATATGTGAATTCCTATGGTTGGGTGACAATGATGTGACATTTTCTATGGTTAAACAAGCATATCAAAATTTCAACATGGTATAAGAGTTGGTTTCCTTCATATCAGTCTAACCGCTGGAAGGAAGATCCTCAATTTCCCCCATTTCCAAGCTCGTTGAGCACTTACTGAACTCACTAAGAAGGTCACCTAAGTAGGGTGCATCTCTTCCTTGAATCAAATTTGCAAATAAATGAAGTTGAGATATTATGGTTTCCTCATAAAAACCCTAGGTTTACAGTGCCAGTTGCAGTTCTAGTTGCAGTACCAATTGCAATGCAAACACCAGCTGCAGTAATTTTTTTGTGAAACGTTGGGCCTAATCTTGGTTTTTCTAGTGCTCCTTACCCTAACACATCTCTAGTTACCTTTATATTGCAAGTTGGAGCAATTTGAAGTTTTAGGGTTCGTCATTGCTTTCCACTGTTGTCGGATGGTGCCATTGTTTGTCATTGTTTGTCTCTGTTGCCGGAGGTATTTACTTAGATATGTTTAAATTGTATCACTATTTTGAGTGTGATTGAAGAAGAAGGGATCTCTAGTCCAAGCAACAATCATAGATCTAGAGGGATCTCCTATCCATCACATTCAGAGGAACAAGGAACTCCAGGTTTGATTGTTTTCATATGCCTCTAGTTGTTATGGATTTATTGTGACCTTATGAAAATCTAGTTGTATTTTGATCTATTAAAGTTATGATTATCATACTAACCTATGTTCAAAGTTAAATTTAGAAACTAACTTTAGTCAAAGTATTAGATTGATTAAGGTTGATACTTTAGAGTTTATTTGCACTATATTCTCTATCTCATATTTTTGTTTAGAAATCATATTGTCTTAAGTATAGAGGATAGGTTGAAGCGAATACTTGTCATCTTGAGTGAAGGAGACTCGAAGAAAAAAAATCAACAAAAATCGTTCTAAAAGATAAGACTCCAGGTTCCAGGTTTGATTAAATTAATACCAATTTTCACATATCAAGTTTGATAATTCCTACATTACTAGTTGTGATAGAAATCCTTGAAAGGTTCTATTACTGCTAAATACAATGAATACTTGGCAACATGTGAGTACTATTGATATAAATTCTTGCAAGATAAACTAACATCTCATCTAGGAGATATTTCTTATTATTGCATTTTTTATTTTGGTTCTTGTTCCAGGCAGGTCACAAGCAATAGCTCTAAGAAGGAGCTATTGTGATTATTGTTCTCATTATTGTTTTTATTATTATAAGAGAATTATTCTTGTCTACTATTTTTCCTTTTTTTTTCCTTGTTCCAGGAAAGTCATAGGTGATAACTCTGAGGGAATCTATAGTGACAGTTGCAGGAGACAACATACTAGATGGTCTCTAGTTTGATACATGGAGTGGGATATCCAAATAAGAAGTTGTATACACGATTGTATACATCCATGTACCAAAGAAGAAGAAGAAGAAGGGTACTTTTGTGAGATACCTAGTATCTCATATGGAAATTGATTGTAAGGAGCAGAAGGCTCCAAAGATGACCGAACAAATCCATCTAGTGTAGTTGATCACTCTTCAGATCATTAGGAAGAGTTGGCAGAGCCAGAAGGGCCTACCTAGAATCATTGCAGTAACCAATAAGATACCAGTGTGGTCCCGTGAAACTTTGTAGGATGTAACGTTGATGAGCCATATCATGAGTAGAAGATGGCTCTGAAGATTATACAGACTCTGAGGGAGTCAAGATTCAGAGGGAGAATGGAGACTCGGAGACTTTCATATTTAGATGGAAGAGATAGACGTCTTCTGGAACTGAAAGACAAATGCCATGGGTTGAGAAAGCTATATCGAAGCTTCAGAGGCTTCGAGGAGATATGATATCTTATGGGAAGATTCCCTTGCTTCAGTAGACTTTGCTATAGTGACCAAGGAAGAAGCCAGTCAGAAGGACTCAGATACATATATTTTCCTTGGTTCTGAGACTAGAAGGGAAGTAAGTGGTGACTTCCAAGTTGATCTACAAGATCAAGCATGTTGTAGATAAATATCCTAGAGATGTATAAAGCATGATTTGTGTACAAATGATTCTCCCAGCAAGAGGGAGAATACTATGATGAAACACTTGCTCCAATATATTTCTATCGACAAACAAGTAGCAGATATGTTGACCAAGCCTTTATCAGGGACAATCTTGGAGTGGTCCAAATGTTTTTTCTCCAGTAGTGAGAAGTGATGTTTTCCCTAGTAGATGGAAGTGACGATATCCCCAGTGAAGGTTGGTACTACAACGCAGGATGGTATGCTACCCCAGCGTAGGCTGGTATGCTACCCCAGTGCAGGTTGGTACTCCAACACAGGCTGGTATGCTACCCCATCACAGGTTGCTACTCCAACATGGTAGGTATGCTATCCCAGTGCAAGTTGGTGCTCCAACACGGACTGGTATGCTACCCCAACATAGGTTGGTATTTTACTCCAATGCAGGCTGGTATATTACCCCAGTGCAAATTGGTATGCTACTCCAACAAATTCTAGTACGTTACTCTAGTGAAAGTGCAGAACTTCCTATGACATATAGATATTTGATTGGAAACAGGACAATGACCAAGGTGTGAAAAAGCATAGAAGCAGTGATGATGATCATGCCAAGAGGAATACCTTCCTTGTTAAGAGGGAGTGTTAAATTTTTGAGTCAGATTTTGTGTGAGCTGACGAGTTACTAGTTATGTATGAACTAGATGTTGACATGTAGTGTCGGAAATGATTTACAGTTAGAGTGTCGATTGGTAGAATCAGAGATTGCTAGTTGGAGGTCCAACCAGTAGTGTTGGAGGTGTTTTCTAGCTATATGGATAATGTGAGGCTATGATGGTGATACTTGTTACATGATCTATTTTATCATATGATAGCTTGTGTGGCTATGGTGATGCTACCTGTAGACTGGTTTGTAAGACCATGTGAGTCTTTCCCATGCCATGTGAGATGTATGTATGTGTTTGAGACCACTACATTAAGAACATCTTAGTTAATACCTCCCTATATAAGGGGTAGTGTTGATTTTTTGGTAACTGCAGAAGGTATTAACCTCCACGTGTAACCTATGACTTAGAATAGAATATTTAGGAAGCAAGTGAACCATTAAACAGATGTGTATAAACCATCGAATCAAGTCAACCTAGAAGAATAAATAATATTAGAATACTATCTTCCATAAATACAAGTCGGCTCCATAGAAAAAATATAAACAAAAAATATATTTACCAGAAAGTCAGGTCGACCCAGCCAGAAAAGTCACTGCAGATTAATATAAATAGAGGATGTTTTAGCTCATTTGTACACCCCTTTAGCGTGAAAATCTTATGGAGAGTTGCAGTTGCAGCTGCAACTTCAACTGCAAGGAGGAATAAGGGTGCATGGTCATATCTTGGTCTTGGTCTCTCTCTTGGTGATATTCTTGCTAAATATGGCGAAGGTTTGAGAGAGAGAGTAGTGCAGCTCCAACTGTTGTAGTTGTGTATGGTACTTGTTCTATGAATATGGAGACTCTCTCTCTCTTGTGTGCTACCCTTGGAGAAGGAGCATTCTAGTTGTCTTGAGTTGTTTTTGCAGTTAACAACTAGTGTTTGTCTTTTGGTTCTAAAGTAGGCTTGCCAGAATTATTCTAAGTAAAGGTTAGTGTGCTTGGGGGTAGCATATGTGAATGCCTATGGTTGGATGACAATGATGTGACATTGTCTATGCTTAAATGAGCATACCAAAATTTCAGCAGTTTCCATAGAATGACAAACTCCATCTGAGAAATTAAGGACATTGATGGTCAAAAGGTGACAAGTCAAGATAATATTGCTAATGCAAGTAAAAATTTATTTTCTAGTCTATTCAAAGAACCTTTGGGATGCCCCATCTCTGATATTGTGAAGGTTATAACTCTCTTTCCCTCTTTCATATCAAATTATATGAACAATAATTTACAATAATAAATCTTGGAGAAGGATTTGTATCAAGTCCTAATGTCCTTCCAAAGGTGCAAAAGTCACAATCCAAATGGCTTTACATTTGAATTTTACTTAGGGTTCTATGATCATATTAAGTGAGACCTTATTAAAGTGGATAATGAATCTAAAAGGATGGGAAAGGTGTGGGGTTCTTTAAATTCTACTTTCTTAGACCTCATCCCCAAAACCAAGCTTTATCTTCTTTCTAAGACTTTCGTCTGGTTTCCTGTTGCAACCTTATTTATAAACTCATTACAAAAATCATTGCATGTAGATTGAAGTTGTTTTTCAGTAGTTTCATTTCAGAATAACAATATGGTTTTATTTTCAACCACAAAATCCATGATGTTGTTTCCATTACACAAGAGTCAATCCATTCTATAAATCTAAAAAATACCCCCTCCTTTGTTATGAAACTCAACTTGTCAAAAGCTTATGAAGAATTAAGTTGGAGCTTCATTAAACTTGCATTGATTCAATTGGGCATAAATCTAGAAACGGTAAACTGGATAATGGTGTGTCTTGAAACTCCTCCTTTTTCAATTATGATAAGTGGAGTCCCCTCTCCCCACTTTCATTCTTCTATAGGGATTAGACAAGGTTTTCCCCTTTCTCCTTTTTTGTCTTTGCTCATAGAAGAAGGTTTAAGTGTGTTGATTAGAAAAGCCCGTAGATAATGCCACTTAAAAGGAATAAGGATGAAAAAATTCATAAATCCTTTCTCATCTGCTCTTTTTTGATGATGTAGTTATGTTTGGTTCAAGATCGTTCGCATAATTTCAATATTTAAAAAATATTTTAGAGCTTTTCTATAATTCTACAAGAATGAAAATTAATAAGGATAAGTCTTCAGTGCTTATTAATGGTCTACATAAGGACGTTGTAGCTCAATTGAAAGTTTTCTTACCTTTCCCTCAAAACCAACTTGATTAAGGAATTAAGTATTTGGGTTTCTTTTTAAAATCAAATGATTATCTTTCCAGGACTGGTTATGGTTATTCTCAAAACATTCAGAAAAGAGTATCATTTTTGGTTCATTGATGGCTCTCAAGGGGTGGTAGATTGGTCCTCCTTAATGTAGTGTTGAGAAGCATACCTGTTTATTTGGATTCTATAGAAAAAAATACCGAAAGGTATTTTACACAAAATCATAAAATTATGTCTCCACTTCTTATGGGCCAAAAATGTAGAGAAGAAAAGTTATCCACTGGTTAATTGGTCAAATATGGCTATGTCAAAGGACCTGGGTGGATGGGGAATAAATAATTTGGTATGGTTTTGTAGAGAATTAGCAGCTAAAAGTATGTGGGGGTTTCTACACAATGACATGCTTTGGGGAAGAGTTATGTCTTCAAAGTATATGCAGGGGATGACTTTCATAGAATGGATCAAGTTTCCTACAAAGAATACTCAAAACAGTTCGATATGTTGGAAGGCATTGGTCGAGAATTTTTCATTCATCGGAGGACATCTTGTATGGTGTGTGGGAAATGGTAGACAAGTAAGAATAGGGGAATATCCTTGGGTCGGTTCAGGATATGAGTTTAAATTTCCCGAAAATATGTTAAACATGCTTCATGTAAATGGAATTTTCACTTTGAATGACTTCTCAATTGTAGAATTGGATAGAGCAGGCATAAGTGAGTGGAAAACTGTAGTTGTGATGGATTTGGAAGGAGAGGAAGCATATATTTGGGGGGAATATGTTGCTTCTTTAAATTAAAACTTAATTCTTCTAAAGGAAGATGAATAAGACTCCCTTTTATGGTCCGACGATGATAAAAGAGGTAAGTTTTTTGCAAAGCTAGGATATCAATTGATGGCAGAATAAGCATTTGAAGGGGAGAGGAAATGGTGGTGGAAGTTTTTATGGGAACATAAGGAATCCATCAAATCCAAAATCTTTCTCTGGATGGTGATGGAGAACAATATTTTAATGTGGTACAATGGTATGAAAAGAGGGTGTTGTGGACCTAATAGGTTTTCACTATGAAATTATAATCCCTGAGTATGTACAACATCTATTTATGAAATGCTCGTATGCTCTTCTAGTTTGGACTGAGATTAAAAAGGCCTTAAATTTTAAGGATGCGACCATATGAGGATTTAAAAAGGTGGGTAAAAAGGTGGAAGGAGGACAATGGCATCCAGTCTTATACCTCAATCCCCTTCTTCTTTGTTTGTTTTCTTTGGTGGGCATGAAACAATGTTATTTTTCAAAACACATTTATACCATGTGAGGTGGTGGCAGGCTTGACTGTCAAGCTAGTTGCATAATACAAGTCTAAATAAAGATGTTAAAAGATAAGGAAACCAATCATGCCATCGGTTGTTGAATGGATACCATGGATTTATTTTTTATGGGGATAGCCAGTGCCATCCCCCCATATGCGACATAGGTGCTTTGTTTTATTTATCTAAAACACTTTTTTTTCAAAATTCGATATGTTCTTGGAAGGGGCATAAAAAATAAAGTTAAGCTTGCAACTCTCTAGGATGTATTGCTACATGTTGACATCCTACAACTGTGAAAGTTGTCAGTTTTTAGTGATTCACAAGTGGTCGTTGATTGGATCAATGGATTGGTTGCTTGTTAGGTGAGGCAGTTACAACCCCTTATGAGGAAATTCTGAGATTTTATAGGCAATATAGAATGGTTCTCTTGCAAGAAATTTTCAAGAGATAAATGATGAAGCAGATAAATTATCCGAGGAGGCCTTATCTCTAGAAGTTGGAGATTTTATCCTTCAGAATTTTTTTGAAAATTAGTTTATTAAGGAGTTAAATTTTCATCTATAAAGAATTTGTCCCAAGTTTTGAGAATTTTTTACAAATCTTGGTTTTGTATGAATAAGGAATGTAATGCAATGATCCATGGCAAGTAAGAAATAAGAAGGACAGATGATGAAATGATGAAATGTAAGTGAAAAAGACAGCTTAGTTTAGTGTTGGACAACAATATGTATATTATTTTGATAAGGAATATAATTTTTTTTCATTCTCTGAAAAAAAATCATGGTCACCCATATCATGCATGTGTTTATAGAGAGACAATAGTGCTCATTAATACTTACCACATCACAATTCAATTTTATGTCAAATCTCATTATTTATTTCTTGGGAATGGGTGGATTCTAAATGTTTTTAAGAGGATTTTAAGTATTCAACAATGGTCTTTATTTAGCATCTAAAGAGCATAATTGAATCTTGGATTGATTCTAAAACAAAAACATAAATTAGAAACCCTACCAAACTTATATTTACAATAGTGTTTGTACTTGCACCATTCTTTGGCTTCGTAAAAAAAATTATTAGTGGGACACTCCTAGAGTGATTATGAAATGCAAACAAAACCTGGAATTCCTACAACACCATTATTTATAAATGTGTTTGTACTTACATCATTCTCTGGATGAATCAAAGTTTTTCTTTCAATAGGGAGTTTCTCAACTAATTCTATAACATGAATATGTTGAAAGCCAAACTAAGTTCCCTATTGAAAACAAAATTTTGACTCAACCAAAGAATAATCCAAGTACAAACTCTATAGTGAATGTGGAAGTGATTATGTTCTAAAATCACCTAAGAAGTGCCATGCTGAAATAAAATGTTTGTCTTAGCGAGAGAACAATGTACAAAAATGTTTGTAAATAAAGGCATGTCGGCTCTTCTAGATTTTTTTTTTTGTGTTTCATAATCACTTGAGAATTTCTCTATTGAAAGAAAAATCTAAGTCGTCCAAAGAACAAATACAATAACAATTTGATTAGTTCATATTTTAATACAATATTGTCTTTCTATGTCTACTAAAATTTATTGAAGTGAGATGAATGGACCAATGCTTCTACTAGGATTTATTTTCTTACATATGCACATGGTAAAATGAATAAAAATGGTGATATAAGTGATTGAAATGCACTTGACATTCAATTTTTGAAAAAAATAAAAACATAGGACAAATTCATCGGAAGCGTTCTCTCACAGTACCCAAGGTAATTATATTTATTTCTCTATGTGTTTTGTTATGCAATCCATGTCTAATAGTTTGCATTTTTCCCTTTTAAAATGACATGTACTAACGGTCTAAAATAGTGTTTCTTGTTGTCATGAGTTCAAGATAAGAAAAAATGATGATACCTCACTATAATAGCTTGACATTTTATAAATTTCTATTGTTGTTGGGCTACTATGACTATGTATCATTATCATTTCCCATCTTGAAATCGAGACCACTAATAATACTCTTATGCATCATTGGGAGTGTTATTCAGAGGGGGGAAATAAAGAAATGGGGAATGGGGATTTCATATTAAAATTCTCCCCTTAACATCGATATATTGATGTTTCAACATCGATTTCCCTATATAAACATTGATATATCGATGTATTGGCATCGTTTTAATTGATTTCGCATCGAAATTTATACCCTTGCAAATGTTGATAAAATGACACTAAGCCTATCATCCTCCTTCCCTACAATGTGAATTGATAGCTTCAAAATCATTGGTTTAACAACCTTATGGAGGTCATTACAATGACATTTCAAGGATCGATGGATATCACACACTCATCGACATATTGACATCTATAAATTTTGATATAATGATGAGATTAACTAAGGATGCTGATATATAGACATTTACAAAATAATGCCAAAGTTTAAGTAAATTAAAATAAGGAAATTTTCTTGAAAGGATTGATTTCAAAATGTAAATGTCGAAACAACATCATGAAAACATCATTTTTTGACCCCAAATCTATTAGTGCTAGGAAGCACATTAAATAAGAAATTATTAAAACTATATGTCAATTTTTGTCAACATAGGATGGAAAGATCAATGATTTATGATGAATAAGAAAATATGAGAAAGAGAGGAGGAAGGATTTCATAACTAGGAATTCCTCCTTGCCATGTTGGTGCCTCCATTCATTAGTACAATTTACTCTTTGTTCCACTTGAGCCATTTGGTATTCTCATTTCCATGCACACTTGCTTATTCTTTATGCTTTAATGAATGGTAATAGTCGTTAGGATTCATTCAAGCACAATACCATCACAAAATGTATGTGGTTTAATTATCAATATATATGTATTAGAGTGTGATACATCCATAGTGTCAGAGATAAGATGGGTCTATGTTAATTTATTATGTTAGATATATTCCTCCACCTTGTGAGGGGATGATCTCAATCAAAATACATGCCAACTCTTAATATATGGAGGTAGGTTGATTGTTAAGTATTTTACCATTCTATCTTAACAATCACGCATAATAGAACCTATTCTAGTGTCTTTCAACTATTTAACATGCATTGCATATTCAAACTTATAATATATGATATATATACCATAATGTGGTGTAAATGGATCTATTCATATACCAATCATACATATAAAATATGTGAGTCATAATTAAATATGGATTTGTCATTACCCCAATCCAGCATATTGATCTAGTACATCATTCTACCTGCAAAAAGACTATGAATTGTTCACAACATTATAATTATAGTAGCATGAAAATGTATCCCACAACAACATAAAAACTCTAAAAACTAGTAATTAGAAACAACACCCACATTTCATAACTTTAAAGGATTAGCTATACATTTTATCTAGTGGTTAACTTTGACTATATAAAAACCTTAACTAATTTATTTGATGACATTAATACCATAGTAAACCTTGATAAATATAAGATAAGATAAACCTTTAAGCTTCAAAAATGTCAAAACATTCACTTCATAAACAACACAAGAATATATAGAAGAACCCTTAAGGTAGGGTAACACCATCAAATACTCCTTAT